>CAUYLG010028748.1:0-81670 GCA_963573385.1 Cacajao melanocephalus
GAGAATCACTTGAACTCAGGAAGAAGAGGTTGCAGTGAGCCGAGATAGCACCATGGCACTCCAGTCTGGGCGACAGAGCCAGACTCCATCTCAGAAAAAAAAAAAAAAAGTTGAATTTTTTTTTTTAAGTAACTATAAGCATTCTGAATCAATGTACTGCATGTGGCATACAAACAAAAAATGTCATCTAAACTGAACAGCATTAATCTCCATTGAGAAACCAATTTTATTCTTTTTTTTGGCTTCTGTTATGAATTTTTTTTTATTTTACTTTAGGTGCATACTACATCTGGCATTTCTCCCCATGTGACCCCTCCCCATCCTCCCCACCCCCGCTCTCTCCCGTGCCCCCCCTTAAGAAGGTGCATCACCTGTCTGTAATAAGGTAGTTGCTGCTATTCTCAGGCATTTGTCATCACAGTTCAAGCACTGAGCCCTGAATTGACAGAATGCTGGACACTGTGAGTAAAAATTAAGTCACTGACCTTGCCCTTCCAGTGACTGGAAATTAACATCTTCCCAAATGTTCCAGTTTTGTAACCCACGAGTGATGGATGTGGGGATATAAATGCCTCAGTTCCATCTATCTGCCCCTTGGCTAAGATAACCCTGAAGTGTGTGTTTTACACATTTCCTAAGGCTTCCCTGCAGGATTATTTTTCAGTCGGCCCCAACAGTAGCTTTATGTTCTGGGCTGGCAGTGGCAGCTTACACCTGTCATCCCAGCACTTTGGGAGGCCAAGGCCAAAAGATCACTGGAGCCCAGGAGCCTGAGATTAGGCTGGGCAACATAGGGAGACTTTATCCCAGTCTTCATAAAAAATAAAATAAAATAAAATAAATTAGGGGGGAGTAGTGGTATCCTCCTATAGTCCCACCTACTCAGGAGGCTGAAACAGGAGGATCACTTGGGCCCAGGAGTTTGAGGCTGCAGTGGGCTATGATTGTGCCACTGCACTCCACCCTAGGTGACAGAGTAAGAGCTGGTCTATAAAAATAAATAATAATTTAAAAAATTTTTCAAAAAGGCTGGGCGCGGTGGCTCATACCAGTAATCCCAGCACTTTGGGAGGCCAAGGCAGGTGGATCACCTGAGATCAGGAGTTTGAGACCAACCAGGTCAACATGGTGAAACCCTGTCTCTACTAAAAATACAAAAATTAGCTGGGTGTGGTGGCGTGCACCTGTAATCCCAGCTACTCAGGAGAATCACTTGAACCCTGGAGGCAGAGGTTGCGTGGAGCCAAGATTATGCCACTGCTCTCCAGCCTGAGCAACAAGAGTGAAAGTCCATCTTAAAAAACAAAAAAAAAAAACAGAGTTTATGTTCTGGTGGTTAAGGAACACCAAAACAAAGCATCTCTTCACTGGGGAACAATGATTTCAAGCTGGTGGTGTAAAGAGAGAGGAAAGACTCATTACTTTCCAATGATTTCCTTAAGGTGTGACCAGACTTGGAAACACAAGAAAACAGCTCAGCCGGGGAAATGACCACCTCCCCCAGATTGCATTACAGTTAAAAAGAAAAGGTCAACTGTTTGGGGGTTTCATGCACCATCACAAGAACGGGTATCAGTGAGACGTCATCTTGCAATCGAAAACGAAAGAAGAAAAGCAGGCGTACTGATCTTAGCAAAGCCTTAGAGATCTCAGCTTTTGTCACAAACCTTGTTTGTTAAATCAGAAAAATTGATGCCTTGCAACCAGTTCTTGTAAGATCTGTCTCTGAAGACAGAGTGGAAATAGACAGATCAAGTTACAAGCATGTTTTGTTGGGAGATAAGAAACTTTGTTCACAACAATGAACTAAAAAACAAACAACAGAGTGCTCCCTCCAATCTCCATATCTCTGATTCACAGAATGAGTGTTGAGAGGTTCACCTAAGTGTAAAATCGGCTGTATCCACCTACTCTTTCCATTTTCAAACATGAGCAAGATAATCAAAGAACAAAAGAAAAAAGACAGCATTTTTTAATACCCTTCATAACAAACAGATACAACTTCTTTCTCTAAGAAGCTCTACAGGACAAATATATTAAAAGTTTCCAGAAGAACTGTGATAAGTTGATGGCAGACTCAACACTGATTATTAATAGGTTTTGTCGAAGATCAGTCAACCACACAGGATAAGAACAGAAATTTAAATAGCAGGCTGGAATTCTTAAGAGCTATCTGCTCATTTTCTAGACAGCAACATTCTGCAAACCTCCTTTTGTGCAGTGTGATTCCTTTTAGCCCTCAGAATGGTTTCTATTATAGATAAGTGGTCAGACAGCAAGATCTGAGAGAACAAACAGCTATGAGATCCTTCCAGGAAGCAAGGGGCAAGTGATCCCCACAGAATTTCCTTTGGTCTGGCAGAATGATGCTCATGTGCCCTACGGGTGACCCAGGACATGTGGAAAGAGAAGCAAGCCATCAAAAGTTTTGAATACCAAAACTAAACAAAGACTTTACGAGACAAGAAAACTACCGACCAATATCTCTTATGAACATACATGCAAAAATCCTCAACAAAATATTAGCACACAGACCTCAACAATGTATGAAAAGCATTATGCACCATAACCAGGTGGGGTTTCTCCCAGATATGCAAGGCTAGTTCAGCATTCAAAAATTAATTTGTGTGGCCGGGCGTGGTGGCTCACACCTGTAATTACAGCACTTTGGGAGGCCGAGTAAGGACCTCAACTTATCATCTGAGGTCAGGAGTTTGAGACCAGCCTGGCCAACACGGAAAAACCCCATCCGTACTAAAAATACAAAAATTAGCCAGGCGCGGTCGCTCATGCCTGTAATCCTATCTACTCAGGAGGCTGAGGTAGAAGAATTGCTTGAACCTGGGAGGCGAAGGTTGCAGTCAGCTGAGATAGTGCCACTACATTCTAGCCTGGGCAACAAAGTGAGACTCTGTCTCAAAAAACAAAAATAAAAATTAATTTGTGTAATCCACTGAATTGACAGGCTGAAGAAGACAAATCATGTGATCATATTAATAGATGCAGAAAAAGCATTTGACAGCATCTAAAATCCATTCATGATAAAAGCCTTTGGTAAACTGGGAATAGAGGGGAACTTCCTCAAGTTGATAAAGGTCATTTACAAAAAAACCTACAGTGAGCATCATACATAATGAGGAGAAACTCAAAAAACTTTGCCAGTAAGATCAAGAACAAGGCATCACTGATTTTAAACATCACACACTGGTATATTTGTTGGCAAATAAGAATAAAAATGCCTTTGTTCACAGATGGCATGGTTATCTATGCAGAAAATCTGAAATATTTTTTTTAAAACACCTCCTGGAACAAATGAATATAGCAAAGTTGTAGGCTACAAGGATAATGTACAAAAATTAATTACTTTCCTAAATACAAGTAGTAAACAAGCCAAATTTGAAATTTAAAAAATAACTATTTATGACTGGGTGCAGTGGCTCACTCCTGCAATTCCAGACCTTTGGAAGGGTGAGATGGAAGGATCACTTGAGTCCAGTAGTTCGAGACCAGCCTGGAAAACATAGCGAGACTCTGTCTTGATTAAAAAAAGAATTACTATTTACATTAGCACCATAAAATAAAATACTAAAGCATAAATCTAAGAAAATATGTATGAGATCTATATGAGGAAAACTACAAAATTATATTGAAAGGTATCAACGAAGAAGTAAATACATGAAGAAATATTTTATGTTCATGGATAGGAAGACTAAATATTGTCAAAACATCAATTCTTCCCAACTTGGTTTATAGACTCAACAACACAATCTCAATCAAAATCTTAGCAAATTATTTTGTGGCTATTGACAAACTGATTCTCAAGTTTATATAGACAGGCAAAAGACCCAGAAAAACTAAGTCAAGATAAAAGGAGAAGAACAAAGTCAGAGAACTGATGCTGCCCGACTGGACAACTTATTTGAAGACTTACAATGTATTTATGTTTACTATAAAGTATGGTAATCAAGGTAGTATAACACTGGCAAAGGAATAGACAGATCGATGAAACAGAATAGAGAGCCCAGAAATAGACTTCCGTGAATACAGTCAGCCAATCTTGGACAAAAGAGCAAAGATAGTGTTTTCAACAAATATGCTGGAACAACTGGACATCACCACACATAAATAAATAAATCTAGACAGAGTCCTTGCACCCTTCACACACACACACACACACACACACACACACACACACACACACCACTACTCAAAGCAGATCACAGACCTAGATGTAAAACGCAAAACTACAAAACTCCTAGAAAATAACATAGGAGACTAGCTGGATGACCTTGGGTATAGTGATAAGTTTTTAGATACAACATGAAAATCACAATCCATGAAAGAAAGAATTGATAAGCTGAACTCCATTAAAATTAAAATTAAAATCTCCTCTGTGAAAGACAATGTCAGGAGAATAAGAAGCCACGACACAGACTGGGTAAAAGTATCCGCAACAGACATATCTGATAAAAGGCTCTTCTCCAAAGTATATAAAATCTCCTAAAACTCAACAGTAAGACAATAAGCAACCCAATTAGAAAATTGCAAAAGACTTCAACAGACATCCTACCAAAGAAGATATACAGATGGCAAGTAGGCTTAGAAAAAGATGTTTGACATTATGTATCACTGGGGAATTACAAATTAAGCAACCTTGAGGTATCACTAGACACCAATTAGAATGACAAAAATCTAAAACACTGACAATGCCAAATGCTGGTAAAAATATGGAGGAACAGGAACTCTCATTCATTGCTGGTGGGTGTACAAAATGGTACAGCTACTTCGGAAGCCTGTTTAGCAGTTTCTTACAAAATTAAATATCCTCTTACTATATGATCCAGCAGCAATTGCACTTCCTGGTACACCCAGGCACCTGGTAATGATGTTTTGGTGAAAGATGGTCATATACATCTTGGTCATATACAATTGTAATCTGATCTACATCTTTGATTACATATAATTGTTGTCCCATAAGATTATAATGGGCCTGAAAAATTTCTATCACCTAGTCACGCCTTGATGATCCTGATCCTGTTCTGGCCCAGGATAAATGTGTGTGTTTCTATCTTAGTTTTAAACAAAAATGTTGAAAAAAGTTAAAAAAAATTAAAGGAAAAAAGCTTATAGAATAAGAATATAAAGAAAATATTTTTGTAAAGCTGTACAATGTGTTTGTGTTTTAAGGTAAGTGTTATTACAAAAGAGTCAAAAAGTCTAAAAAATTAAAAGTTTTATAAGGTAAAAAAGGTACAATAAGCTAAGGTTAATTTATTATTAAATAAAGAAAAAATTAAAATAAATATAAGTGTCCTGTATGGTATTTATAAAGTCTACAATGGGATACAGTAATGTCCTAGGCCTTCACTTTTGCTTATTACTCACTCATCCAGAAGAACTTCCAGTCCTGCAAACTCCATTTATGGTATGGTCCATATACAGATCTATCATTTTTTGTTTTTCATTTTAGGTACTTATTTAGAGACAGAGTCTCGCTCTGTCACCCAGGCTGGAGTGCAGTGGCACAATCTCAGCTCACTGTAACTTCCACTTCCCAGGTTCAAGCAATTCTCCTGCCTCAGCCTCCAAAATAGTTGGGACTACAGGCGTGTGCCACCATGTCCAGCTAATTTTTTGTATTTTTAGTAAAGACAGGGTTTCACCGTGTTAGCCAGGATGGTCTCCATCTCCTGATGTCATTATCCTCACCCCTCTGCCTCCCAAAGTGCTGGGATTACAGGCATTAGCCACTGCCCCTGGTCAAGGGTTCTACATTTTCCCACATCTTTGCCAGCATTTGTTATTGCCTGTCTCTTGGATAAAAGTCATTTTAGCTGGGTATCAAACTCTTAAGATTAGATCAGCCCAAGTCTCAGTCTTTTTAGTCTCCTTTCTCTACAGTTAGTCCAGGCCTCAGAGATTTAAATACCATCTATACGCCAACCACTCGCAAATGCAAAACCCTAACCCAAACCTCTCTCCAGAACTCCAAATCTTTCCACATATCCTGTCAGCTCTACCTCTTCATCATGTCTAGAATCTGATTGTTTCTCAACACATGGTCTGAATCATCATTATCTTAGCATTGCAGTTGGCCTTCCTGTTTCCAGCCTCTGTAGAGCACCCTTGACATAAGTAACTCCATCTCAGAAGAAGACTCCATCTTAGGTTGCAAAGTGCCACATGCTTTGCCTAATCAGTAAAGACTGCATCTAACCAGATACAGATGTAATCAATCACACTTTCCACTATCAGTCCTACAGAGGCTGCTGTGGCCATAAAGAGAGCAAGACTTCAACAGCTCAAAATGATCATCTTAACAGATGCGGTCTTGCTGTCACTTGTGATATGCACACAGCATTTGCTAGTGAAGGCTCCGACCACATTGACGACTCTTCTTTGTAAGAGCAGTGGACGGCCCAGCCCAGGCCAAAATATTATTTTTGTTCAGGTCATTCTCCCTGCATTGAGTTGATAACCCATTTTCCTGTCCCTTTTCTCTCAATGTTAAATGTTTCTTTGTTATACAATGTTGACTCTGTAACATTTATATATTGATCAGGTATGCTATTAGGTGGGGTTTGCAATATTGACTGACTTGTGGGGTGGCTTGAGCCCATGTGCCCATGGCTTTGACTACCGAGTGGACGGGAATTACGAAGGAGAACTGCCTCCTTGGGAATTCCACATAGCCCATGGCTTTTATGATTGAAATAGTATCAGTAAAAGCCTGACATGGCAGAAAGACACAAACGTACATAAACCTGATCATCTCTGACCTCATGCTGCTCAAGAGATACCTTTCCCCTACATTTTATTTTCCAAACAGAGATGAAATTCTCCTTTTAAAATCTATGTCACATCGTCTTTGTACTTTGACTCAAACTCTCAATAGCTCCCATTTCACTAGAAGAGAAGTCAAAGTTCTTCCAATGTCTTCTTGAGGCACCAACACTGCCTCTCTGCTCTCTTTATGCATTTCACTCCCATCCAGGTATATAAAACCTGGATAAAGAGACAGCTTTGCAGAGCCATTTCAAAATATGTCACACCACACCTAATTTTTGTATTTTTAGTAGAGATGGGGTTTTGCCATGTTGGCCAGGCTGGTCTCAAACTCCTGACCTCAGGTGATCCACCTGCCTCAGCCTCCCAAAGTGCTGGGATTACAGGCATGAGCCACCATGCTGGCCTAAGGTCTCTGTTTTAATGTGAATGCTGGCCAGCTGTGCTTGAATTCCAAAGGGAGGGGGGTATAATGAGGCATGTCCAACCCCCCTTTCCCACCATGGCCTAAACTAGTTTCTCAGGTTTACTTCAGAATGTCCGTGGTGAACAGGAGGGCTCCATTCAGTTGGGTGGGGGCTTAGAATTTTATTTTTGGTTTACATTTTGTTAACTTTTATTTATTTATTTAGTTTATTTTTATTTAAGATCAGAGTCACCCAGGCTGAAGTGTGGTGGTACAATCTCAGCTCATTCCAACCTCCACCTTCCCGGTTCAAGCGATTCTTATTCCTCAGCCTCCTGAGTAACCGGAATTACAGGCATGCACCATCATGTCCAGCTAATTTTTGTAATTTTAGTAGAGATGGGGTCTTGCCATGATGGCCAGGCTGGTCTTGAACTTCTGGCCTCAGGTGATCCGCCCACCTCAGCCTCCCAAAATGCTGGGATTATAGGCATGAGCCACTGAGCCGGGCCTAGTTTTTAGATGATGATCTAGGACTTGACGTAGTGCAATCAGGCCTCGTATCTCACAGTCATAAGCACTAGACTGCTTGAGAACCCTCCAGTTGATAACTTGCAATAAAGTCAGAGATGATATTCAAAGCACATCTCCTGTTACTTGAAGTGTGGCCCACAGACCAGCCCCTTTGGTATCACCAGGAGCGTGGTAGACATGCAGAATCTTTTCCTCACCTCCTCTGGCCCTCTGCCGTTAGACTCTGCATTTTAGCAAGAGTCAAAGTGAGTAGCACAAACATCAAAGTTTGAGAACACTGAAAGATTTGCCACTCACTTTTTTTGTTTTTTTTTTTTAGTACAGTAACTTAACTTTGTTACTGTAATAGTAACAAATACCCAAAAGGAGTAAGGTGAGGAAAGATCCCAGGGAGGGGCTGGAAGTCAGAGTGGGAGTAGAATTTTGGGTGAATAAAGTCATGGCATTTTATTAATCACTGCAATTCGGTATTTCTTTTCCATTTTTTTCTTTTTTGCTCTGTCACCCAGGTTGAAGGGCAGTGGCGCCATCCTGGTTCACTGCAACCTCTGCCTCCTGAGTTCAATCGATTCTCCTACCTCAGCCTCCCAAGTAGCTAGGACTATGGGTGTGCACTACTGTGCCCTGCTAATTTTTGGGGGTTTTGTCTTTGTTTTTTTTGGAGAGATAGCATTTCGCCCTGTTGGCCAGGCTGGTCTTGAACTCCTGGCCTCAAGTGATCCTCCTGCCTTGGCCTTCCAAAGTGTTGGGATAACAGGCGTGAGCCATCATGCCCTGCCACAGTATTTCAGTAACAGCAGGACTAGTAGGTATTTACCAGCTGGAGATTAATCTCTGGGACTACTAACGTGCTATGAATGAGTTACAGTGTATTCTATATTGATCACCTTAACCTTCTAGCATCCGAGTGAACTTGCTGCTACCAGAGACCTAAGGCCTGTATGTAAAAGCCATGAGCAGCCTAATGTGGAATTCCTAACAAAGTGGCTTTGTAACCACCCAATGGGTTTACCTTGCCTGCTACCTAGACAAAGCTGATTTATCAAGACAGGGGAATTGCAATGGAGAAAGAGTAATTCATGCAGAGCCAGCTGTGCAGGAGACCAGAGTTTTATTGTTACTAAAATCAGTCTCTTTGAAACTCTGTGATCAGAGTTTTAAAGGATAATTTGGTGGGTAGGGGGCCAATAAGTTGGGAGTTCTGATTGGTTGGGTCAGAGATGAAATCCTAGGGAGTTGAAGATGTCCTCTTGCACTGAGTCAGTTCCCAGGTGGGGGCCACAACACCAGATAAACCAGTTTATCGACCGGGGTGGTGCCAGCTGATCCACTGAGTACAGGGTCTGCAAGATATCTCAAGCACTGATCCTATGTTTTACAACAGTGATGTCATCCCCAGGGGCAATTTGGGGAGCTTCAGACTCTCACAGCTGGAGGCTGCATGGCCCCTAAACTGTAATTTCTAATCTTTGTGGGTTTTCTTGAGATGGAGTCTTGCTCTATCACCCAGGCTAGAGTGCAGTGGTGCGATCTCAACTTGCTGCAACCTCCACCTCCCGGGTGCAAGTGGTTCTCCTGCCTTAGCATCCTGGGTAGCTAGGATTACAGCACACACCACCACACTCAGCTGATTTCGTACTTTTAGTAGAGATGAGGTTTCACTGTGTAGGCCAGGCTGGTCTGGAACTCCTGACCTCAAGTGATCCACCCGACTTGGCCTCTCAAAGAGCTGAGATTACAGTGTGAGACACCATGCCTGGCCTGTAATTTCTAATCTTGCCGCTAATAGTCTTACAAAGGCAGACTGGTCCCTAGGCAAGATGGGTTTCTTTTTTCAGGAAAAGGCTATTATCAATTTTGTTTCAAAGTTAAACTATAAGTAAATTCCTTCCCAAGGTTTATTGAGCCAATGCCTAGGTATGAAAAAGGACTACAGGTTAGAAGCAAGATGGAGTCAGTTAAGTCTGATCGCTTTCACTGTCATGATTTCCTCAGTTATGATTTTTGCAAAGGTGGTTTCAGAATAAGCAGAGGTGAATCTGACAATGGATTCCAAATGTCAGCAAACACTGAACACAGTAAGTGACACGGAACACCTCCTCCTTGCCACAATTCTCCAAGAGCAGCCAATGGGTTTCTTTGTATCTTGGACACCTGTGGTATGGCCAGCAATGTAGTGTGCCCCAACAAGTATACCCCATAGACAAGGGGTCCATGGACCTGCAAGTATAGCTTGTATTCCAAACACCTGAACTGTCAGATGCACAGGTGAATATGCAGGTGTTACAGGTGCAGAGGCTGAGGTATCAGCCGGTGCTCCTGGTAGAGCAGCTCCAGGGGGCCCTCAATCTCTGCCTTTGCACATATCAGATGCAATTGCTGCTAATATGCCCTTTTAGTGGCATACAGGATAGCTGCAGGGTGACTGCTCTAACAATGCATGTATTTTCTACTAATTAGAGCATCGTCATTATTTTGAAATACTTGATATGAAAACATTCTGTTAGATTTGAAACCCATTTGCATTATCACAAGAAATTTCAACATTACATTTGTCAGTGCAAAAACAGAGGAGCTGTTAGCTCCTTTAAATATGCTTCAGCTATTGCAAATTTGTGAATAGTTGTAAAGACGGTTTTAAATTTTTTATCACTTACCAGTATGAATACATTTTCTTGCCAATGGTGGATATCAAAAATTTGAAAAGATCATCATTAAAAGGTCATGATCAGGAATTGAGTATAACCTTGACAAGCATAAAACCTGATATGAAAATTATTATGTTCACGGAGGGTAATGGCTGAGTTAAGATCCAAACAGACTAATCCGCCCACAGACAATCACTATAAACTGT
Source organism: Cacajao melanocephalus (assembly GCA_963573385.1). Lineage (NCBI taxonomy): Eukaryota > Metazoa > Chordata > Mammalia > Primates > Pitheciidae > Cacajao > Cacajao melanocephalus. The sequence continues at coordinate 10,581 of CAUYLG010028748.1, forward strand.
GGATGTAATACAAAACAAATAGCTACCTTAAGGCAATGGAGAGTGCATAATGTCTAGAATACAATAACAAATTACCCTGATAGGTGAAGCATCAAGAAAATGGAACACATTCTTACAAAAAGAAAGATCTGTAGTCAACTCCGATATAGTCCAGATGTTAGAGTGAGCAAAAATGGATTTAAAAACAATTATAACTACTGGCCAGGTGTCGCGGCTCAAGCTTATAATCTCAGCACTTTGGGAGGCTGAGGTGGGTGGATCACTTGTGGAGTTTGAGACCAGCCTGGCCTACATGGTGAGACCCTGTCTCTGCTAAAAATATGAAAAAAAAATTAGCCAGGTGTGTTGGTGCATGCCTGTAATTCCAGCTAGATGGGAAGCCAAGGCAGGAGAATCACCTGAGGATCACTTGAGGAGTTTGAGACCAGCCTGGCCTATGTGGTGAGACCCTGTTTCTATTAAAAATACGAAAAAGTTAGCCAGGTGTGGTGGTGCATGCCTGTAATCCATCTACACGGGAGGCCAAGGCAGGAGAATTGCTTCAACCTGGGAGACGGAGGCTGCAGTGAGCCAGAATCACACCACTGCACTCCAGCCTGGGCAACAGGGCAAGACTCTCTCTCAAAAAAATGTTTTAAAAATCAAAAATGAAAAAATAAAAACATGCTGGTGGTAAAAAAAAATAATATTAGGGAGAAAGTGAAAGCAGAGAAGGAAAACAATAAGCATAATCAAATGGAGCATATTGTAACTAAAAATATTCAACAACTGAAATAAAAAAGGCACTTGGGTGGGCTTAACACAGTGCCAATGACATGGGAAAGAGTAAGTGAACTTGTTAACATAAAGTAGCCAATGTGAAGAGCAAAGTGAAAAAGACTGAAAAAAGAAATGAACGGAGCTTAAGGAACTCATTGAGTAATATAATTTACCCTAACATACGTGTAATTGTAGTCCCAAAGAGAGAGCAGACAACAAATGGGGCAGAAAAATACTTTGGAAGAAATTAGGATCAAATATTTCAAATTTAATGAAAGAAATAAACTCACAGATTCAAAATGCTTTAACAAACACCAAGCAGAATAAAAATTGAAGCACATCATAGTCAAATAATTGAAAATCAAATGATAAAAAGCAAATATTGAAAGCAGCAAGAAGAACACCAACTCATTATGTGATTAACAGACTTACTGCCAGAAACTACAGAGGCCAAAGGAGAGTAGAACAATACTTTCTTAATTGCTGAAAGAAAAGAGATGTCAACACAAAATTGTATGTCTAGTGCAAAATGTTTCTCAATAAAGGATAAATAAATTCATAATCAGATAAAAAGAGACTTTGCTGACAACACACCTAGCCAAACATGTACCGCTAAAAGAAGCTCTCAGACTGAAGAGATATTATACCAGATAGAGACTTGGATCCTCATAAAGAAATAAGGAGCATTATAAATGATTAGCATCTTGGTAAACATAAAGCTATTTTTACCTTTTTCTTATAATTTCACTATAATACGTATGAGTCTCTAAGGAAAAAATAACAACTTGGTGTTTACATCTGTAATATATGTAAACAGTATAAAGATAGTGGCCAAGATGGACCTACACATTGGAAAAGTTGATATAGTTTCCCTAAAATAGTACAATATTAACTGTAAGCAAAGTGTTAAAAGTTAAAGAGTTACATTGTAATTTTAAATCAATCACTAGAATAAAAATCAAGAAGTAAAGCTAAAATAGAAGAATTAGTATGAAATTCCAAAAGGAACCAAATAGACTCTCCCTTTCCTCCTCCCCTACGAAATTAAAAATAAACAAACAAAAAGGACAGAAAAGAAAGAACAGAGGAACAAGGATAAAAGCAACAAAACTTGAAAACAAATAATAAAATGGTAGCCTCATACCAAATCATATAATTAAGTCAGCATTATCAACTATCTTGACTTAACCCATGGATGCCTCAGGTTGCAATTTTTGGAAATTTTGCAATCAGACCTTGGCGATGACCTTGAGCAACAGAATATAAGTAACTCCCTCATGTTTAGCGTTCCAATAATGGAATACTAGGCATAAACGTGCTGTAGAAATTGTGCTCTATAAATTAACATTTATAAAAGACGTATATTTGGAAGAAAATTCCAACAAAATATCCAGGAAAAGTCCAAATATTCAAACATTAAACAACATACTTCTAAAAAATCTGTGTGTCAAAAAATTTCAAAATAAATTAGAAAATGTTTTAAGATAAATAATAATCAAACTTTGGCCAGGCGAGGTGGCTCATGCCTATAATCCCAGCACTTTGGGAGGCTGAGGTGGGCAGATCACCTGAGGTCGGGAGTTTGAGACCAACCTGACCAACATGGAGAAGCCCCATCTCTACTAAAAATACAAAAAATTAGCTGGGCATGATGGCGCATGGCTGTAACCCCAGCTACTCGGGAGGCTGAGGCAGGAGAATCGCTTGAACCCAGGAGGCACAGGTTGCGGTGAGCTAAGATCATGCCATTGCACTCCAGCCTGGGCAACAAGAGTGAAACTCCATCTCAATAATAATAATAATAATAAACATCATCATCATCATCATCATCAAACTTCAATGGATACAGATTTTAGGGAGGTAGCTACAATAGGCTTTAGAGGAAACTGCATAGCTGAAATGCTTACATTTGAAAAGATAAAAGATCTAAACTCAATTTTATACATTTCCACATTAAAATCCAAAAAAAAAAAAACACCAAAATTTAAAAAAATTACACCCAAGGTATTTGTGAAAGAAAAAACAATTTAAAAAATCAACAAAATCCAAAGTTGATTCTTTGAAAGGTTTAATAAAATTGATATACCTCTGCCTGATAGATGAGGGGAAAAGGGAGACAGAGAGAGAGAGAAAGTGCAAATTACCAATACAGGATATGACAGAGAGGATGTCACTATCGTCACTATAGATCATACAACATAAAAACAAAGTTAAAAGGGTGTTATGGAAAATCTTATGCCAATAAATTTGGCAATGTCAATCAAATTGCCAAATTCTTGATAGATACAAATTACCAAAAGTGACCTAGGAAGAAAAAGAAACTTGAAAAGCTTTCCATACATCAAATAAATACAATTTAAAATTTAAAATTTTCCATGAGGAAAACTCCAGATCCAGATGTCTTCACTGGTGAATTATGTCATACATTTAAGAAAGAAATGACCAATCACACACAAACTCTCTCAGAAGATACTGACATTATTTCCCAACGGATTTTATGAGGCAGGATTACACGGATAAAACCAGACAAATAAGTCACAATAAAACTACATACATGCGTCCCAGCACAGTGGCTCACGCCTGTAATCCTAGCACTTTAAGAGGTCAAGGCGGGCAGATCATGAGGTCAAGAGCTCAAGACCACCCTGGTCAACATGGGGAAACTCCATCTCTACTAAAAATACAAAAATAAGCTGGGCATGGTGGCGGTTGCTTGCAGTCCCAGCTACTTGGAAGACCGAGGCAAGATAATCTCTTGAACCCGGGAGGCAGAGGTTGCAGTGAACCAAGATAGCGCCACTGCACTCCAGCCTGATGACAGACTGAGACTCCCCCCAACAAAAAAAATTACATACATGCCATCATTTAAATGTTTGTGTCCCTCCAAAATTTCTAAATTGAAACCCTAGCTCTCAACATGATAGTATTTGGAGGCAAGGCTTTTGAGAGGTAATGAAGTTGTAAAGATGGATGGACCTCATGAATGAAGATCAATGCCCCTATAAAAGAGGCCCTAGGAGATTCCTCACCCCTTCTACCACATGAAGATACAGCAAGAAGATGCTATGAACCAGAAAATGGGCCCTCACCAGGTACGACATCTGCAAGTGCGTCAACCTTGAACTTCCCAGTCTACAGAACTGTGAGAAAAAACGATACACATTTACATATTTTAATATATATATTTTATAAATATATTTTTTTATATTTTATATATATTGTAATATATATATTTATAAATATATATATTTATATGTTTATAAATATATTTTAAATATATAAACATATATTTTTAATAAATATAATAATTTTTACAAAATATACATATGTATTTACTTTGTTAGCTACCCAGTTTAGGGTATTTTGTCACCGCAGCTCAAATGGATTAAGGCAGTGTATCTACATACATCTGTCATAATAGAGGTGCTAACCTCCCCACCAAATTTTAGAAAATGTAGTTCAGCAATATATAAAATAATAATAATGTTGACCAAGAAGTGTGTCTACCAGGAATGAAGGTTGGTATAATATCTAAAAATGAATCAATGCAATTCACAGAATCAAGAGAAGAAAGAGAGAAAAAAGAGGACATTTTAATTTACGCAGAGAAAGCAATTGAAAAAATAAAATCTTCCAGAAAACTAGAAATAGCGTCTCGACCAGAACCGCCATCTCCCATTAATTCACCAAAAAGACGAACACAAAGGCAAAGAGCAGAGGCACCTGATATGAGTTCTCCAAGCCTTTTAGAAAACATGGAGTTGTTCCTTTGGCCACCTATATGCGAATCTGTAAGAAAGGTGATATTGTAGACATCAAGGGAATGGGTACTGCTCAAAAATGAAAGCCCCACAAGTGTGACCGTCGTAAAACTGGAAGTGTCTACAGTGTCATCCAGCATGCTGCTGGCATCATTGTAAAAAAACAAGTTAAGGGCAAGTTTCCTGCCAAGAGAATTAATGTATGTATTGAGCACATTGGGCACTCTAGGAGCCCAGATCGCTTCCTGAAACACGTGAAGGAAAATGATCAGAAAAAGAAAGAAGCTAAAGAGAAATGTACCTCGATTCAACTGAAGCGCCAGCCTGCTCCAGGCAGAGAAGTGCACGTTGTGAGAACCATGGGAAGGAGCCTGAGCTGCTGGAACCTATTCCCTAGGAATTTATAACATATTAGGGAAAAAAAAAACCACACACACACACACAAACGGGCACAGTGGCTCACACCTGTCATCCCAGCACTTTGGGAGACGGAGGCGGGCAGATCACAAGGTCAGGAGATCGAGGCCATCCTGGCTAACACAGTGAAACCCTGCCTCTACTAAAAACACAAAAAACTAGCTGGCCATGGTGGCACATGCCCAAAGTCACAGCTACTTGGGATGCTGAGGCAGGAGAATTGCTTGAACCCTGGAGGCGAAGGTTGCAGTGAGCTGAGATCGTGCCACTGCACTCCAGCCTGAACGATAGAGCAAGACTGTCTCAAAACAAAACAAGACAAGACAAAACAAAAACCTCTGAACTGTAAAAATGTTACTATCCATTGAGTAAAGTGTGGTGTCCTCTCCCCCAAAGTAACATGTAAAGCAAATTTTAATTGTGTCCTAATTTATTATGTAATGTCTTTACTATCCAAATTTAATGTATTTATTGAAAGATGTGAGGTAGCTTGTTATATAACGAATTACTCAATTGGTTGGAAAACGGCCAGATATTATTTATGAAATATTTGTACTGGTTTGAAGATAGTCCCTCTGAATCATCATGAAAGAAATAAAACAATATTAAAAAAAAACTAGAAACGGAAGGAAATTTCCTCAATCTGATATAGGGCATTTATGACAAACTCCTAGCTAGCATCATAGTCAGTGATTCATTACTGGATATTTCTGACCTAAAAGCAAGAGCAAGGTAAGAATGTATACTCTTATCATCACTTCTTTTTAAAAAAAAAAAAAAATTAAAATTTATTTTTAGTTTTTGTAAAGACAGGATCTTGCTATGTTCCCCAGGCTGGCCTTGAACTCTTGGCCTCAAACAATCCTCCTGTCCTGATCTCCTAAAGTGCTGGGCCTACAGGCATGAGCCACTGCACTTGACCTCATCATTTCCACTCAATATTGTACTAGAGGCGTTAATCAGTGTCATAGTTAAGAAAAAACTGGCCCGGTGCAGTGGCTCACACCTGTAATCCCAACACTTTGGGAGGCCAAGGTTGGCAAATCACCCGAGGTCAGGAGTTTAAGACTAACCTGACGAACATGGTGAAACCCCATCTCTACTAAAAAAAAAAATCAAAAAATTAGACAGGCATGGTGGTAGGTGCCTGTAATCCCAGTTACTCAAGAGGCTGAGGCAGGAGACTTACTTAAACCCAGGAGGTGGAGATTGCACCATTCAACTCCAGCCCGGGTGACAGAGCAAGACTCCAGCTCAAAAAAAAGAAAGAAAAGGAAAAAAAATTTGTTTAATATTCAGTTTAGAAAAAAATAAATAAATTTGTATTGGTAATGACATGACCTATAAAATCCTAAGTAATTTTTTAGAAGTCACTAGAACTAATAAGTGAATTTATAAAGGTCCTAGGATAAAAGTTCAATATAAAAAATTAATTGTGTTTCTATAAACTATTAATAAGCACTTAGGAAGTGAAATTGAAATCAATTTATAATTATAACTAAAAAATAACTAAATTAGCTATGAATAAATTTAATAAAAACTGTACAAGACTTTTAGGCTGAAAACTTTAAAAAATATTGCTGAGGAAAATTAAATACCTAAATTACCTAAATAAATGGAGGTAATTACCTAAATAAATGGAGAAATATATGATGTTAATGTGTTAACTTAAATATTAATGTGGAAATTCTTCCCAAATTAGTAAATTCAAAATTCCCTGATCAAAATAACAGTTAAATCTTTTGAAGAAATCTGATTCTAAAATTTATATGGAAAGTCAAAGGGCTTAGAGTAACCAAAAGAATTTGACTCACATTTTCTCATTTTAATACTTACAAATTTACTGTAATCACGACACCGTAGAACTAGCAAAAGGTCGACATCAAGATTAATGGAACAAATTAGAGTTAAGAAATAAACCAGACATATATGGTCAATTGATTTTTAACAAAGATAATCTGTCAAAAAGATAATAGTGAATAGCCTTTTCAAACAATGTTGCTGAAAAAAATTGAGTATCAATGTGGAAAAGATGAATATCAATACCTACCAAACGCCATATAAATTAATTAATTAAAATTGGGTCATAGATCTCAATATTAAACCTAAAACTATATAATTTCTAGGAGACAAACATAGAAGAACATCCTTATGGCACAGGGTTAGGAAAAAACATGAGAAAGTTAATTTTATTTATTTTTTTTATTTAATTTTTTTGAAACAGAGTTTCACTCTTGCTGCCAGGCTGGAGTGCAATGGCGCTATCTCAGCTCATGGCAACCTCTGTCTCTCGGGTTCAAGCAATTCTCCTGCCTCAGCCTCCCTAGTAGCTGCGATTACAGACATGTGCTACCACCCCTGGCTAATTTTCTATTTTTTTAGTAGAGATGAGGTTTCTCCACGTTGGTCAGGCTGGTCTCAAACTCCTGACCTCAGGTGATCCACCCCGCCTTGGCCTCCCAAATTGCTGGGATTACAGGTGTGAGCCACGGCACCTGGCCAGAGAAAGTTGATTTAAGAGGCATCATCAGAAACAAAAACTCTTGCTCTTTAAAAGACGTGTAAAAACACAAAAAGGCAAAACACTCTGGGAAAAATACATATATGTGTGTATATATACGAATAATATGTATGTCTATTTTTACACGTAAAAATAAAGAATTCTTTTATTTATATAAACACGTGCACATACACATTTGACAAAGACCTTGTATCTAAACTAGTAAAAGAACTCTTACAAGATAATAAACCCAAGAAAAAAATATTCAAATGTATTCAAATGATTTTAACAAACACTTTACAAAAGAGGACATAGGAATAACTGATAAGCCCATGAAGAAATGTCAACCATTGTCACTAATTAGGGAAATGCAAATTAAAACTAATATGATATTCTACTATGCATTTGGCTTCCACACACATTTCCTGGAATGGCTAAGATGAAAAATACTGACTACACCAAATGTTGGTGAGAACGTGGAGCAACTGGAATCGTCAATCATCCATCACTGTTGAGAATGTGAAGTGCCACAGCCACTTTGAAAACGTGAAGTAGTTTCTTTCAAAGTGATACATAAACTTGCATGACTAAGTAATCCCATTGGGAAATTAAAGACCTAAATAAATAAAAACTCATGTCCACACAAAAATGTGTTATAAATGTTCATAGCAGCTTTACTGATAGCCAGATGTTTGAAGCAACATAAATGTCCACTGACATGTTCACAAACTATTACAATTTAGTACAATGCAGTAGTACTAAGCAATAAAAAGGAAAAATAAATTGATCTACACAATAGGAGTTTATGTCACAAACATTATGCTACATGAGACAAAGTCAAAATGCAAATTATCATATCCTGTATGATTCAATTTCTAGAAAAGGCTAGAAAACGAAAAACTATAGTGACAAAAATCAGATCAGGGCCAGGCAAGGTGGCTCACACCAGTAATCCCAGCACTGGGAGGCTGAGGCGGGTGGATCACCTGAGGTCAGGAGTTCAAGACCAGCCTGGCCAACATGGTGAAACCCGGTCTCTACTAAAAATACAAAAAAAAATTAGCCAGGTGTGGTGGCCCACACCTGTAGTTCCAGCTACTCAGGAGGTTGAGGCAGAGAATCACTTGAACCCAGCAGGTGGAGGTTGCAGTGAGCCGATATGGTGCCACTGCACTCCAGCCTGGGTCACAAAGCAAGACTCCGTCTCAAAAAAAAAAAAAAAAAAAATCAGATCACTGATTGCCTGGTGTCAGAAGTCACGTTAGAGAATCACTCTTTCACCCAGGCTGGAGTGCAATGGTGCAATCTGGGCTCACTGCAATCTCTGCTCCCCAGGTTTAAGCAATTCTCCTGCCTCAGCCTCCTGAGTGGCTGGGATTATAGGCGCCTGCCATCACACCCAGCTAATTTTTTTATTTTTAGTAGACACGGGATTTTACCATGTTGGCCAGGCTAGTCTCGAACTCCTGACCTCAGGTGATCCAGCCTCCTCGGCCTCCCAAAGTGCTGGGATTTTACAGGCGTGAACCATCACGCCTAGCCAGCAGGCGTGAACATTTTATTCATCTCCTGGTATGTCTCCATGGAGGCTCTTTAGTGACCAGGTACATTTCAATAGCAGCACTTTTTAAAGGAAATTTTTTTTGAGCGTCAGGTCTTAGCAGTGAGATTAAAATATTCAGTAAAGAGACGTGCTGTTATACAGGCTTTGTTGTTTCATTTTTGGGGCACAGACAGAGTAGATTTAGCATAATTCTTAAAGGCCCTAGAATTTTTTGAATAATAAATGAGCATTGACTTCAATTTAAAATCATCAGCCACATTACCCACTAACAAGAGTCAGCCTGTCGTTTGAAGCTCTGAAGCCAGATATTGACTTCTCTTAGCTAGGAAAGTCCTCAATGGCATCTGCTACCAATATAAGGCTGTTTTATCTATGCTGAAAATCTATCGTGGAGTGTAGCCACCTTAATTCGTTATTTTATCTAGATCTTCTGGATAGCGTGTTGAAGCGTCTATATCAGCACTTGCTGCTTCACCTTGCACTTTTATGTTATGGAGAAGACTTCTTTCCTTAAACCTCATGAACCAACCTCTGCTAGTTTTCAACTTTTGTTCTGCAGCTTCCTCACCTCTCAGCCTTCACAGAATTGAAGAGTGACGGCCTTGCTCTGGATTAGGCGTTGACTTAAGGGAATGTTGAGGCTGATGTGATCTTCCATCCAGACCACTACCATTTTCTACCACCAATAAGACCGTTTCACTTTTTTATCATTTGCGTGTTCACTGGAAGACCATGTGGTGTCAATCAGCTTAGTTTCCTTCAAGAACTTTTCCTCTGCATTCACAGCTGGGTTAACTGATTGGCACAAGAGACCTAGCTTTCAGCCTGTCTCTGCTTCCAGTATGTCTTCCTCACTAAGCTTAATCATTTCTTGCTTTTGATTTAAAGTAAGAAACCTGCACCTCTTATTTTCACTGGAACACTTAGAGGCCACTGTAGGGTCATTAATTGGCCTAATTTCAGTATTGCTGTGTCTCAGGGAATAGGGAGGCCCAAGGAGAAGGAGAGCATTAGTGAATGGCCTGTCAGTGGAGCTATTAGAACACACACAACATTACTGATTAAGTTTGCCATCTTATATGGGAGCAGTTTCTGGTGTCCCAAAACAATTCCAATATTAACATCAAAGATTACTGATCACAGTTGGGCATGATGGCTCATGCCTGTAATCCCAGCACTTTGGGAGGCCGAGGTGGGAGGATCACTTGAGGCCAGGACTTCAAGACCAGCCTGGCCAACATGGTGAAACCCCATCTCTACTAAAAATATGAAAATTAGCTGGGCATGATGGCAGGTGCCTGTAATCCCAGCTAGTCGGGAGGCTAAGGCAGGAGAATTACTTGAACCTGGGAGGTGGAGGTTGCAGTGAACCGAGATTGCACCACTGCATTCCAGCCTGGGCAACAGAGCGAGACTTCATCTCAGAAACAAACAAACAAAAACTAGAGTGCAATAAAAGAATATAGACTTTGAAGTTAGAAAGACCTTTGCTGGACTCTGAGTTCTTCCTTTTCTTAACCATGTGAACCTCAGTGAATTATTTAATCCCTCTGTAATATCTATCACTATTATTCCTATGAATAATAGGAATTACATGGTGATAAAAATCATACAAAAAGGCACTGGAGACTAGAACCCATCTCAGGATCAGAAGTAATCTTAATTCTAGACCCCACCATGCACTGTTCTCCACATCGTCGTCATAAATAACTCAGAAATGAATAAGAGAGCAGTGAGGCTGGTTATATAAATTTTTGTCCCCGCTTGACAGAGGCTAGGAAATCAATGACCAAACCGAAGCATTTTCTGGAAATGATTTTTTTCTTCTTCTTAGTGGACAAATACTATCTCAGGGAAACAAAGCAACTCCAGCCTCATTTGCATTCGAAAGGCCTCACAGCTTTGCAAAACTTCATTTGAAGAGCTGTAGGTTAAATTGCAACTTGTTGACAAAAGATCTGTCTTCCAACATACTGATGTAGCTAAAAGGAGGCATACTGCTCTTCCCCAGATCTATACACTGTATTCTTCTTCTCAGAGGCACAACATTACATTGTCATTTCAATGACAATGTCAATAATTATTTAATTCATGTAGAACACGCCGCCTTCATTGAGAAACCAGCAGCGAGCCGTCCCTGGCCACTACAAACAACGCAAGCCTCCTGGGTGTGGGAAAAAGCTGACTGACATCACGGTAGACACAGAAGACAACCAGTGGGAGACAAGTAGGGTAGAGCAGAGTTGAGTGTCTTGTCACTGGCACGGTGTATTTGTGACTAACACCTTGATGGAATCAATTAGAAAGAGACAAGCTCAAAAAGAAGAGAAAGAGAGTAGGTGCGGTAGGAAGGAAGGAAAGAACAGAAGCATTTTCAGAGAAAGTCATTTACTTTTATCTTACGAAGACCAGAAGCTCTGCTTGGCAGCTGGATATGCCAAGATGAATAAAAATGAGAAAAAATAAATTACTTAATACATGACTTTAACATACTGTATTTAGGAGATAATTTTTAAGGTATGACTTCTGCAGAAAAAAAATAACAGAACATCAGTCTGATGGCATAGAGGATGGGGCGGCACCGGTGTGGATCTCTGCTCATTTTTAGTTCTGGGACAATGAATCAGAAAACTCAGTTTTTCAATGAAAAAAAGAAATAAGTCTCTGTAGCTTTGTCTTGCTTCCTGAGGGTCCCATTATTTTCCTGTTCATCCCTAACTTACTTCCAAATCCCCAATATGTCCAGCCATCTCTAAGGATCAAGGGACTCCCTTGCAGATGTGGCCCATTTGACTTTTGTTCATTCTATATACCTTTTCCTCTTCCATAGTTACCACTCTAGGGTGCCACCTCCTTAGAGCCCTGTGCTCTGCTGCTTTGTCTGATAAACACGGAACAGATGTCAGAAAAGCGCCATCAGATTCAAACCATCTTGCAGATTGAACTTTTTTTGTTTTTTTTTTTGGTTTTTTTTTTGACAGAGTTTTACTCTTGTTGCCCAGGCTGGAGTGCAATGGGGCGATCTCTGCTCACTGCAGCCTCCACTTCCCAACTTCAAGCAGTTCTCCTGTCTCAGCCTCCCAAGTAACTGGGATTACAGGTGCCCACCACAACTCCTAGCTAATTTTTGTATTTTTTTTAAGTAGAGATGGGATGTCAACATGTTGGCCAGGCTGGTCTCAAACTCCTGGCCTCAGGTGATCTGTCCACCTCAGCCTCCTAAAATGCTGGGATTACAGGCATGAACCACTGGGCCTGGCCTGGATGTTTGTACTAAACACTTCTTATTTACAAAATGCCAGGAACCATGGGGAACCTGAAAATGAAATGAAGGCATCATCTCATAAGGAAGGGCTACAGGAAGGACCATGGTAAGTGCTCAAGAGGAGAGCTATGGCTAACCCTAAGCCAGGACTGTGTTTCAAGACCATGCAAAGTGCTTGCTCACTTAACCCCTCCACGACACCATGAAAGAAGATGCCCATTTAGCCGAAAGTGACACTAAGACGCTCAGAGATGAAGTGAACAACTAGTAGGATTAGGATCCGGTCTCAAATTACTAACTTTAAGACATATGTTTTTTCCACTACACCACTTCTTACACGAGATGAATTTCAGCTGCAGGAAACTCTACTACCTGGATGAACGGCTTGTTGTGACCTGAATAGGCATGGGCATGGGTTCAAAATGGGGATGGAAGTCATGACCTTCCTTGAAAGAGATTTTTCTCCAAAATGTGTTGGTTTACATTTATATCACGAAGCAATTATGAAGGATCACTGTAATCCTTCCTAATTGTATTAGTTTATTTTCATATTGATATGAAGAAATACCTAAGACTGGGTAATTTATAAAGAAAAATAGGTTTAATTAACTCACAGTTCACATGGCTGGGGAGGCCTCACAATCATGGAGGAAGGTGAGGAAGGAGCAAAGGCACATCTTACATAGCAGTAGGTAAGAGAGCATGTGCAGGGGAGCTGCCCTTTACAAAACCATCAGCTCTCATGAGACTTATTCACTAGCACGAGAACAGCACAGGAAAACCCACCCCCATGATTCAATTACCTCCCACTGAGTCCCTCCCACACAACAGGTGGGGTTTATGGGAGCTACAATTCAAGATGAGATTTAGGTGAGGACACAGCCAAACCATATCACTAATTAATAATAATAGCAATGATAATACCTTGAATGATCTTTTAAAATACTTTTAAAGTATATTAATGAACTCATTTTAAGCACCTAAAATCCTTTTAAGGCAGGAAGGAAGAAATATTACGACCACGTTATTGAGAAAGCAACTAGTGCCCAGACACACAATGAATTAGAGGAAGAGACAAAATTCAAAGAAGGTTATTCCATTTGGTGGAACAGTGTTTTTAAAGCTAACCCAAATGCATCTTGGGTGAGAGAAAATGTTTAATTAAAATCAAATATTGATGCATGCTTGTAATCCCAGGGCTTTGGGAGGCTAAGGCAGGAGGATGGTTTGAACCCAGGGACTTGGAAGCTGCAGTAAGTAATGATCATGCCACTGCACTGCAGCCTGGATTTTATTTCTCCTTTGCTTAAAAAGCTTAGTTTGGCCAGATGAGAGCAAAGCAGTATCAGAGTAAGAAAATAACACTAGATAGTAACTCGAATCCACAGGAACATAGGAAATGAACCAAAAAATATAAATATAAAAGTTAAAGTAACCAACTATGCAAAAATACATAGTCATGCATCACTAAACAATGGGGATGTGTTCTAAGAAATGCCTCATTAGATGGTTCCATCATTGTGTGAACATGATAGGATGCACTTACACAAACCTAGATAGCAAAGCCTAGTATACACCTAGGCTAGTAATAGCATAGTTTGTTGCTCCTAGACTACAAACCTGTATGGCATGTTCCTGTACTGAATATTGTTAAGCAATTCTAACACAGTGATATGCATTTGTGTATCTAAACACAGCCATGCATAGAAAAGAGACAGTAAAAATATAGTATGAAAGATAAAATATTGTACAGCAATACAAATAACTCACCATAAATGGAGCTTGCAGGACTAGAAATTGCTCTGGGTAAGTGAGTGAAAGAATAACATGAATATGTGAAGGCCTAGGACATTACTGCCCACTTGTTTAGACTTTATAATCATTGTACACATAGGCTACTCAACATTTGTAAAAACTGTTTTCTCAATAAATTAACCGTAGCTTCCTGTGACGTTTTTACTTTATAAACTTTATAGATTTTTTCTAAGTTTTTGATTCTTGCAATAACATTTGTCTTAAAACACAAACATGTTTGCATAGAGGTACAAAAATATTCTTTCTCTATATTCGTATTGTATAAACTTTCTTCTATTTTTATTTTTAAAATTATTTTTAGATTTTTGAATATTTTTCTTAAAAATGAAGACACAAATATATTAACCTAGCACCACAAAGCATAAGATCATCAGTATCATTGTCTTCCATCTCCAAATCTCCCACTGGACTGTCTTTGGGACCTTAACAGGCATGGAGCAGTCATCTTGTATGATAACAATGCCTTCCTCTGGAATCCCTCCTGAAGGACCTGCCTGAGGCTCTTCTTGAGGAGGTGTCAGTCTTTCCAGAAATATATCCAATGTGGTTAGCTTGGTTTGCTTCTATTTTCTTTCATTATCGATTTACTTGTTGCCAGATAATGCACCATGAACATTCCTCTGTATTAACGGAAACCCTTCAATGTTGGCATCCATGTTCTCAAACTTTTAAGGAGCTTGTCAAGGTCTGCAAAAGCTTCTACTAAATCCTTCTTTGTGGATTTTATTTTTCTTTTCTCTCTGTTTCCTTTTCTCTTGCCTCTTCTTTATCTACATGTTTCTGTTCCAGTTCCAACAACTCCTCCTTAGTCATCTCCTCAGGAGCCACCCCCAGGAGCTCTTCAATGCCATCCTCAACCACAGAGTTGTTTGCCAACTCGAGGCAACCATAGCCTTGTATTTTTGCAGCCTCCTCATCCTTGGCAAATCCTTTGAAGTCATGGACAAACCCCTTGAGTGCCTTCTTCTAGATGACATTAAGACGCTCCTCGGCGACACCGCCCCAAGATCAGGTTCCTGATGCAGTCATAAAGGTAATCTTTTCAGAAGTGCATCGGTATCTCAGTATCTTCTCAGTGTCTTTATTATATTTTTCAGCAATAGCCTCAGCAAAAGTCCTCCTTGGTTAATAGGTCTTAAAAGCTGGTATAATTATTTGATCCATCGGTTGGGTCAAAGAGATGGTATTTGGAGAGGGAAATACTACTTTGATATTGGGATGAAGATCAACAATAAAAGGAGAATGTGCAGGAGCATTATCCACCACAAGCAAAATCTTGAAAGGTATATTATCATCTACACCGTACTTCTCCATTTCACTGGGTCATCCATCACTCCTTATTGCCCCTGTAGTAGACGGGCCGTGTGTGCTTACTGGCATGCTTGAAAGTCAATATGGGTGGGGGTCTTACTGTGTCAGATTACAAAGTGTTTCCATTTGTAGCCTGCAACATTGCCCCTAAGCACCACTGTTATCTTGTCCTTAAAAGCCTTGAAACCTGGCATTGACTTGACCTCCTTATGGATGGAAGTCCTTTCAGACATCTATTTCCAGAACAGAAAGGTTTTATCCATACTGAAGATTTGCTTTGCAAGTAATTTTCCTCCACAATCAGCTTATCTACAGTTTCCAAAAATTCTTCAGCTGCCTTCACATCAGCACTCTCAGACTCACCACTCACTTTCACATTATGTAATGGATAATGATTCTTTTAAAATGAACCATTTAAACCACCCAGAGTGAGCAGTAAATGCATCATTACAGTCAGGTCCAGCCTTTTCTTTCAACATCACAAACTTTTTGCTTTGGCTGTGATTGTCACGGTGCTGAGAGGAATACACTTGCGTCTGGTCTTCAATTCAAGGTATTAGAAGTTGCTCCATGTCTTATAGAGGCCCTTATTAAGAGTCTCATTGCCTTTAACGAAGCAAGTCCTTTAACAGCTTCCATCATTTTGTTCTTGTTCTTCAAGACTGTATATGGTGGAATGGGACACGCCTGACTGGCAAGCAATCAACATTACTGATTTTCCACTTTCGTAGTCCTTAATCACTTCTAATTTTGTTTCCAGGTCAATCACTTGATGTGGCTTCTTACTGGCAACATTAGCAGTGGATTTTGTATACTTGGGTCCATTATGAACAAAACAACACAAGATTAAATCATGCACAAGGATGCAATCAAGAGACACGGTTAACAGGGGATGTACCAGGCTGTGGCCATTGCGACATGGCATATTACATAACAGTAAACACTTATTAATAAGTGGAAGGAGCACACTCTAAAATAATCGTTAAAAGGATAGAATAGTAAATACCTAAACCAGGAACAGAGATGTTTATTATCAATATCAAGTATCACGTATTGTACAAAAGGGTATGTGCCAGACTTTCACATGACTGGCAGCGCAGTAGGTTTGTTTATACCAGCATTGCCAACAAACACACGAGTAGTGCACGGTACTATGATGTTCCAATGGCTACCACGTCACTAGGTGATAAGAATTTTTTGGCTGGGAGCGGTGGCTTACACCTGTAATCCCAGCACTTTGGGAGGCCGAGGCGGGTGGATCACAAGGTCAGGAGTTTGAGACCAGTATGGCCAATATGGTGAAACCCCATCTCTACAAAAATACAAAAATTAGCTGGGCGTGGTGGTGCATGCCTGTAATCCCAGCTGCTTGGGAGGCTGAAGCAGGAGAATTGCTTGAACCCAGGAGGCAGAGGATGCAGTGAGCCGAGATCGTGCCACTGTACTCCAGCCTGGGCAAAGAGGGAGACTCCATCTCAAAAAATAAAAAACTCAGTTCTATAATAACCTATGAAACCACCCTCATATATAGAGTCTATCATTGAAATGTTATGCAGCACATGGTTATACCTGGTTTTGTTTCTTCTCTCAACATCTTTAGAAGAAATAAAACTATCTAAAGCAGTAATAATGCAATGCATCACGTACATAAAACAACAATAAGAAACAAAAACAGAAGAGAGGCTAGAGTTACAGTAGAGTGACATTCCTATATGTCAACTGAATTGTTAGTATAAATCTGAATTCAATTCTGATAATTTAACACATATACTATTTGGCCTAGAGTAACCACTGAGGAAGTAATTCAAAAAACAGTGAAAAAAAATTACTGAGTGAATTAAATGTTACACCGAAAATATTCACTTAATGCAAATAAGAGCGATAAAGAAGGAACAAAAGAACAAAAATATAAATACGAGACATATAGCAAGCAAAAGCTATAGTAGCAGACGTAAGTCCAGTATGTCAACAATAGCATTAGGCTGGGTGTGGTGACTCATGCCTATAATCTCAGCACTTTCGGATGCTAAGACGGAGTTTGAGACCAGCCTGGGCAACATGGCAAAACCCCATCTCTACAAAAACAAAATAAAATATTAGCCAGACATGATAGCAGATACGTGGTAGTCCCAGCCACTTGGGAGACTGACATGGGAGAACTGCTTGAGCCTGGGAAGTCGAGGCAGCAGTGAGCCATCATTACACCACTTCATTCCATCCTGGGTGACAGAATGAGACCCTGTCTCCAAAAAATAATAGTAACACTAAACACGACCTTCATTAACCAACCCAAACTAAAGTCAGATATTGTCAGACTGGGTAAATAAACAAACTCAACAATATGTTCCTTACAGGTGAAATATTTTAAATCCAAAGATACACATAGTTTGAAAGTAAAAGAACGGGAAAATGTGTATCACGCAAACAGCAACCATAAAAATGCTCAAGTAGATTTCTAATATTAGACAGCACAGACTTTTTACAAATGTTATTAGAAATAAAAAGGGATATTTTGTAATTTAAAAAATGACCAATCTATTAGGAAGATATAAATATTATAAACACATATGCATTTAACAACACAGCCCCAAAATAAGCAGAAAAATGACAGAATTGAAGAGACAGACAATTCAACACTGATATTTAAAGACATCAATATTTTCATTTTCAATAATAGAGAAAACAACTAAACAGAAAATCAACAAGGAAACAGAAGATTTGAACAACACTATAAACAAACCAGACCTGGCAGACATATAAAGAATACTCAGCCAACAATAGCAGATTACACATTTTTCTCAAGAGCACATGGAACATTCTTGATAAACCATATGCTACACCATAAATCAAGCTTCAATAAATTTAAGAGGATTGAAATTGTACAAAGTGTCTTCTCTAATTACAACTGAATTAGAAATTAATTACAGAAATAAATTTGGGAAATTAACACATAGCATGGAAATTAAGCGGCACTCTCCTAAATAATCGATGGGTCAAAGAAGAAATCACGAGGGAAATTAGAGACTGCTCTGAGATGAATGAAATGACATAACTATCAACATTTACTGGATGAAGCCAAAGCGCTGCTTAACTGGAGGAAAATTTATAGCTATAAATGACTATATTAAAATAGAAGAAAGACCTCAAGTCAATAATTTAAACTTTCAACTCAAGATATTGGACAGAAAAAGAGCAAACTAATCGCATAGCAAGCAGAAAGAAACAAATAACACAAATTAGAATAAAATGTTTAAAAATGAAGAACAGAAAACAGAGAAAAAAATAAACCCCAGAAGTTAGTTCTTTAAAAGACCAACAAAAGTGAACGACCTTTAGATAGACTGACCAAGAAAAATGAGAGAAGATGCAAACTACTAAAATCAGGAATGAAAGAGGGGACATTATTATTGACCTTACAGAAATAAAAAGGATTATAAGGAAATACCATGAACAAATGTACGCCAGCAAATTAGATAAGTGAGATGAAATAGAAAAAGGTATAAAAAGACACAAACTATCAAAACTGACTCAAGAAGAAATTAAAAATCTGAATAGTCTTATAACAAATGAAGAGAACACAGTAATCGAACAACTTTCTACAAAGAAAGTCCAGAACCATATGGCATCACTTGTGAATTCTACCAAATGTTTAGAGAAAAATTAATACCAAGCCTTCAAAAATTTTTTCAAAAAATGGGAGAGGAGGGAACACCTACTGATTCATTCTGTGAGACACTGTTACCCTGACCGAAGCCAGGCAAAGAAAGCACATGAAAAGAAAAGTGCAGATCAATGTCTCTCAGGACCTTAGAGCAAAAAAAATCCTCAACAAAATTATTATGCAAATTAAATTAATGTAGAAAAATAATTATACAACATAACCAAGTGGGAGATTTTTTATTTTTTGAGATGGAGTCTCACTCTGTACCCCAAGGTGGAGTGCAGTGGAATGATCTCAGCTCACTGCAACCTCTGCCTCGCAGGTTCAAGTGATCATCTTGCCTCAGCCACTCAAGTAGCTAGACTACAGGCACACAACACCATGCTCAGCTAATTTTTGTATTTTTAGTAGAGGCAGGGTTTCACCAGGTTGGCGAGGCTAGTCTTGAACTCCTGACCTCACATGATCTGCCCATCTAAGCCTCCCAAAGTACTGGGATTATAGGCGTGAGCCACTGTGCCTGGCCCAAGTTGGGAGATTATCAAAATTAAAATTATATGCTTCAATGGACAAAATCAAAAAAGTGAAAAGACAACTCACAAATGGGAGAAATATTTACAAATCATATTTCTGATAAGAAATTTGTATTTAGAATATACAAGGAACTCCAACAACTTTATAATAAAAAGACAGGTAGCTTAATTAAAAATGGGCAAAGAACTTGATAGATATTTCTCCAAAGAAGATATGAAATGGTCAAAAAGCACATGAAAAGATTCTCAAGATCATTCACTCTCAAAGAAACACAAATAAAAGCCACAATGATATACTACTTCCCACCCACTAGGGAGGCTATAATTTAACAAACAGATTTCAACACATGTCAGTGAAGTTGTCGTGAAATTGGCAACCTCATAGGTTGCTGGTGAAAAGTAAAAGATGCAGCTGCCATGGAAAAGTTAGCAGATCCCTAAACAGCTATGTATAGTTACCATACGACCCAGCAATTTCACTCCTAGATATATACCCAAGATAAATGAGAACATGAAATATATCTACACTAGGTCGGGCACATTGGCTCACACCTGTAATCCTAGCATTTTGGGAGGCAGAGGTGGGCAGATCACTGGAGGTCAGGAGTTTGAGACCAGCCTGGCCAACATGGTGAAACTCCGTCTCTACTAAAAATACAAAAAGTAGCTGGGCATGGTGGCTGGTGCACACTTGTAATCCCAGCAACTCAGGAGGCTGAGGCAGATATACATATATATATCCACACTAAAACTTGTACATTAATGTTCACAGTTACATTATTCATAGTAAATAAAAAATGAAAACAATCCAAATGTCTATCAACTGATGAATGGATAAATAAAAGGTGACACATCCATACAATGAAATATTATTTGGAAATAAAAATGAATTAAGTACCAAACAACATGGATTTACCTTGAAAACATTACACTAAGTGAACGAAACGAGTCACAAAAGACCGCATATTGTATGATTCTATCTGTATGACACTTCCAGAACAGACAAATTTATTAGGCTGTTCTTGCATTGCTATAAATAAATACCTGAGACTAGGTAATATAACAAGAAAAGAAGTTTAGGCTGGGCGCAGTGGCTCACACCTATAATCCCAGCACTTTGAGAGGCCAAGGTGGACAGATCACTTGGGGTCAGGAGTTCAAGACCAGCCTGGCCAATATGGCGAAACCTCATCTCTACTAAAAATACAAAAATTAGCCAGGTGTGGTGGTGTGTGCCTATAATCTCAGCTACAAAGGAGGTTGAGGTAGGAGAATCGCTTGAATCCGGGAGGTAGAGGTTGCTGTGAGCCGAGATCACACCACTGCACTCCAGCCTGGACAGGAGAGGGAGACTCCATCTCAAAAAATAAAATAAAATAAAAGAGATTTAATTGGCTAATGGTCCTGCAGGCTTTGTAGGAAGCATTGTACTGGTACCTGCTCAGCTTCTGGTGAAGCCCCTCAGGGAGCTTTCAGTCATGGTGGGAAGTAATGGGGTAGAGGCTCATCACACGGCCAGAGCAGGAGCAAGAGACAGAGCGGGGTGGAGGGAGAGGCGCCATATACTTTTAAAGTGACTGGATCTCTTTAGAACTCACTCTAAGGAAGACAGCACCAAGCCATGCGGGATCCGTCCCCCCATGATCCAAACACCTCCCACCAGGCCAGCATTGGAGATTACATTTCAATGCAAGATTTGGGCAGGGAAAACATCCAAACTACCTCAACAAATCTATAGGAACAGAAAGTAGATTAATGGTTTCCGGGGACTAGGAGAGTTGGGGGGAAATGAGAAATGACAGCAAAGAGGTTCGTAGTTTCATTTTGTACATTATGAGTATGTTCTAATACAGATGTTTATGATGGTTATATGACACTTTTATTATAACTTTTTAAAATCACTGAATTGTACATTTCAAATTGGTGATTTGCATGGTATATGAATTATATTCCAATAAAGCTATTTTTAAAAATCAAGTGGAACCCCAAAGAGATTGTTTGGAGAGTTGATAAGATTTCTCTAGAGTTTACTTTTAATCAAATTACAAGAATCGAACCCATCAGTAATTTCTTACATTTCTTAAGTATATTACATTGAGTATATCATTCAAATCATGGTAATCATTAAAGTTTGTGAATTCTTGTGTTGCAGAGCTGGGTATACACATCTGTTTCCTTCACAGTCTCTGATGCCCTTGAAGGCAGCTATTTTGTTTGATTCATCTCTCCTAAACTTCTCAGTCATCAGAGCCCAGCCCTCAGTGTGGGACCTGGTACCTGTGTCAGACACTGTGGCCCATGGGCTTTGTGGCACATCCCACTCTTGCGAAGCACTGCATTCACATTCTACAAGATGTGCTCCCTGGCTGGGCACGGTGGTTCACACCTGTAATCCCAGCACTTTGGGAGGTCAAAGTGGATGAATCACCTGAGGTCAGGAGTTCAAGATCAGTCTGGCCAACATGATGAAACCGTGTCTCTACTAAAAATAAAAATAAAAAATAGCTGGGCGTGGTGGTGGTGGGCTCCTGTAATCCCAGCTGCTCAGGGAGCTGAGGCAGGAGAATCATTTGAACCCAGGAGGCGGAGGTTGCAGTGAGCTGAGATCGTGACATTGCACTCACTCCAGCCAGGGCAACAAGAGTGAAATTCCATCAAAAAAAAAAAAAAAAAAAGATGCATCCACTGTATTAACATCCTACAAGATGCAAACAAAGTAACCAGAGGAACCTATCTGGAAAAGTGGTCAGCCAGCCTCATAAAGGTTCAGGCTTCCTTTCTAGGTCTTGATATTTTCTTTTTCACCTCATCTGTATCAGGAGTAGTCAAACATTGAAAGCAAAGAGAGTCAGAAAAGGGTGACATTAAAAGCTTTGAGCTCAAAGTCTGATGTTTGCATTTCAATTTTCCTAGGTTATAATCTGATTCTATCATATCTTTCAGGTTGGAACCATAGGATTAATGGTAAGTTCCATGTTTCTGGCCTATGGAAAATTTCCCTATCGTGAATAGGAGGACTCTACTTACACCACCATGGATTTCATAGCATTAAGTAGAAAGACTTCATGATTACAAATAACACCTGTTCTAAAAATAACTACCCAGACCCTATATTACTAAAAAAATTTTTTTATTGTACTTTAAGCTCTGGGGTACATGTGTACATCCCGCAGGGTTGTTGTGTAGCTACACAAGGTACCAAAACAGAGACATAGACCAATGGAACAGAACGGAGGTCCCGGAAGCAACGCCACACGTCTACAACCATCTGATCTTTGACAAAACTGACAAAAACAGGCAATGGGGAAAGGATTCCCTGTTCAAAAAATGGTGTTGGGAAAACTGGCTAGCCACGTGCAGAAAGCTGAAACTGGACCCCTTCCTTACACCTTACACTAAAATAAACTCCAAATGGATTAAAGATTTAAACGTAAGACCCAACACCATCAAAACCCTAGAAGAAAACCTAGCAATATCATTCAGGACATAGGCATGGGCAAGGACTTCACAACTAAAACACCAAAAGCAATGGCAACAAAAGCCAAAACAGACAAATGGGATCTAATTAAACTCCAGAGCTTCTACACAGCAAAAGAAACAATCATTAGAGTGAACCGGCAACCAACAGAATGGGAAAAAAGTTTTACAATCTACCCATCTGACAAAGGGCTAATACCCAGAATTCACAAAGAACTAAAACAGATTTACAAGAAAAAAACACACAACCCCTTCAAAAAGTGGGTGAAGGATATGAACAGACACTTTTCAAAGAAGACATTTATACTAAAATATTCTTCAAAATTGTTTGGTGAGGGTTCCCCTATCAAAGAAAACATTTCCTTCTATAAAGGATTTATACTGAATGAGTGCAGAAGCTCAAATGCCTAAAGTTTATTGAAAGCAAAAGTCATTAAGCCAAATCTTAAGTCAAAGCCAAGACAAATGTACTCAACTCTACTGATTCTTACTGTAAAAAGAAAATATGATTTGTGAAGTATAACTTACTAAGTAAGGTTTACTTACACAATGGTTCTCAAGCAATGTACTTCCTCAATCATTCTACCATTATTTCATTTAATTACTCATTTAATATATATTACTCAAAAATCCCACTCTATTCAAAATGGATCATGGACTTAAATGTCCAATGTAAAACTATAAACTTTGAGAAAAAATACAGGCTGGGCATGGTGGCTCAAGCGTGTAGTGCCAGCACTTTGAGAGCCCAAGTGGGTAGATCACCTGAGATTAGGAGTTCAAGACTAGCCTGGCCAACATGGTGAAACCCCGTCTCTACTGAAAATACAAAAATTAGCCAGGCATGGTGGCAGGCACCTATAATCCAAGCTACTCAGGAAGCTGAGGCAGGAGAATCACTTGAACCCAGGAGGCAGAGGTCACAGTGAGCTGAGATTGTGCCATTGTACCCCAGCCTGGGCGACAGAGCGAGACTCTGTCTCAGAGAAAAAGAAAAAATACATAGGAGAAAATCTTAGGGATCTAGGGCTAGCCAAAGAGTTCTTAGATTTACCACAGAAAGAACAATTCATAAAAAATAATAATAATAAATTGAACTCATCAAATTAAAACCTTTCACTTTGAACAAGAACCAAGAGGAGAAAAAGACAAGCTACAGACCAGAAGAAAATATTTTCAAACTACGTATCTGACAAAGGACTCATACCTAGAATAAAAAACTCAAAACTCAGCAACAGAAAAATCTAACTATGTCATTAGAAAATGGACAAAAGACGTGAAGGAACATTCCACCAAAGATGGCAAATAAGACAGGAAAGTACGTTCAACATAACGAGCCATTAGAAAAATGCAAATTAAAATCATGATGAAATATTAATACAGGCCGGGTGCAGTGGCTCACGCCTGTAATCTCAGCACTTTGGGAGGCTGAAGTGGGTAGATTACCTGAGGTCAGGAGTTAGAGACCAGCCTGGTCAACATAGTGAAACTCTGTCTCTGCTAAAAATACAAAAAAAATTAGCTGGGAGTGGTGGTGACAATATCAAATGTTGGCAAGGATGCAGAGACATTTAGTCATCCAAAACTGCTGGTGGGAATACAACATGGTATAGCCACTCTGAAAATTAGCTTGGTATTAATAGTTTCTTATAAAACTAAACATGCAACTATCATATGACCCAACAATGGCATTCTTAAGGCATTTAATTCAGAAAAATGAAAACTCAGATATCTTTTAATAAGTGAATATACTGTGTTATAGCCATGCCGTGGAATACTAATCAGAAATAAAAATGAACAAACTTTAGGAGGCTGAGGCAGGAGGATTGCTTGAGTTCAGGAGTTCAAGACATGGGCAACATAGCAAGACCCCATCTCTAGAAAAAAATAGAAAAATTAGCCAGACCCAGTGGTCTGCATCTGTAGTCACAGCTACTCAGGAGGCAGAGATGGGAGGATCGCTTGAGTCCAGGAGTTTGAGGCTGCAGTGAGCTATGATATCATGCCACTCAATTCCAGCCTGGGGAACGGAGCAAGACCCTATCTCAAAAGAAAGAGAAAAAAAAAAGAAGCAATCCTAGAAGAATAATAGCAAAGAAGGAAAGGCATTGTGCCTGTAAGCAGGCTGACCAGGTGCAACTGCTTCCCAGGAGAAATGGTATAGAGATGGCAAGGCAGGGCAAAGAAGACACATTCAGCCAGGGGCAGTAGCTCACACCTGTAATCCCAGCACTTGGGAAGGCTGAGGCAGGAGGATCACTGGAGCCCATGAGTTCCAGACCAGCCTGGGAAACATAGCAAGACTCCATCTCTACAAAAAATTTCAAAAAATTAACTGAGTATGGTACTGCATGCCTACAGTCCCAGCTACTTGGGAGGCTGAGGTGGGAGGATCCGTTGAGCCCAGGAGGTTGAGGCTGCGGTGAGCTGTGATCTCGCCATTGCCACTGCACTCCAGGCTGAGCAACAGAGTGAGACCCTGTCTCAAAACAAACAAACAAACAACAAAAAACAAACAAACAAACAAAAAACAAGAAGAGGACACTTCACCCTTGGAGGATCTAAGATAAATAACAGTTTCACCTTAAGGATTTGTCCCAGAGCACACTTCAGAAAGACTGGGAGGCTTGGGAGAGTGGGCTTAGGAGAGCAGAAAATGACGGGGGGGAATTATGTGTTGTACAGAGTAACATGGAGATAAGAACCAACAGATGATAGATGTCTGGGAAGCTTGGGTTTCCAGGGGCCCCAGAGATAAAATATAGGATGAGAATAGTGCTACAGATGAAGGCAACTAGTTTAGATGAAGGCAACTAGTATACATAGATTAAGGCAACCAGTACAGACCTTCGTCCAGAATGTTTAGGGACCTTCTATTGTGAGAAGGCTGAAGGTACTACTAGGCACCATTTTGTTTTTCTGCAGCTGACTATTTGAACCGTATGGTCTTTCTGTGAGAAAATGAAACTGATTCAGGAGTCTGACAGTGAGTATGGCAGAGTCTAAAGTGGATGGGTGAAGCTCTCCAGGAAATGGTGATGGAAACAAAATTTAAGTTGCCCAATATATCTCCACTGCCAAAGAGAGAGTCGGGTACATAACAGAGGCTCAAGAAGGAACAAATTAATTACAGATGTTCCTCAATGTATGATGGGGTTGCATCCTAATAAAATTCACCATAACTGAAAAACTCATAAACAAACCATAGTGATTAAGAGGCTGCCTGTAATTAGTTAAGATTGCGGGAGTACTGGAATATGTGGAATCTTTGCCTCAAGGGAGACACTGGGGATTAAACTCATGGAATAAAACCATCCAGAGAGGAAGACCCACCAGGTGTCTTGTAGGCCAACTGTAAGTGCTTTTAGAACCCAGGGAGATTGCATGGTTTTCTAGTAGCAAAAGTTGTTGTTACAACCTTTGATATGTTTGGTGTTCTTTGGGGTCATTGGATCCCTTCAAATATGCTCCATCACCTCCCAGGAAAATTCCAGTCTCCAAACATAGGGTGCAAAGAAGAAACCTTGAGATTTAATACAGTGTGTGGCTTGTGATGAGAAGAAGCCTTCATTGATACTTTATGTATTCTGCATAAGGTCCACTAAGGGCCATCCACTTTCCATATGCCAAAGATTTTCTTCCTGGGGAAAATAAGCATTGCGATCCTAAACTGATCACACTCCTGGTTGTCTCTTACGATTTTAGTTACATGGCACGGCACTCTCATCATCTTGAATAAAAAATACCGGCCATGCTGATCTATGAGGAAGAAGGTAGGCTGTACAAAATCAAATGGCAATATATAGCCGCTGCTCTAAAAAAGAACTGCTACTCTAGAGAATACTCCCTTCCTAAATGGCTATAAAGGCCCCACGCTCCAGAAAAGTCAGAAGAAAAATTACATCCTAGCTTGTGCATTTATTTTTATGGCTGCACTTGACTGCTTCTCCCACTTCTGCCTACAACACACCCCAGTGCCTGTCAATTCCCAGACCTAATCCTAGACCAGTTTCAAAAGCCCCAACTGGCCCAGTTTGCTGAAATGACATGGTACAATCGGCTTTTGCCAGGCATCCAAGTCAAGAATTATAAAGTCAATGAGTCTGTCTTTGTAAGTACACTGTGAACTTTATAGTTAAATATTAAACTTGCATCATAAAAAATGGCTCATAAATGGCTAATAAAAACCTAGTTTACAGCTTATAAAGTGCATCAGTACTTTACATGGGTTTGCTTAGGAAGATTTATGTGCAAGCTCTTTGTCTTCTGGTTAAAAATTGTTCCCCACCCTCCAGTCTCTCCCCCCGAAAAAACATTAAAAATAACTCTTGAAAAATGACCCTTTCGTTGAACTCTGCATGGTACCAAATTTCAGGGCTCTGAGAAATTCAGACCCAGTGTGCTGCTGCTCATTAATATCATAGGAAATGCCTGGGGTTCCCTAAGACAACCACCAGATTCACCCAGGTCGGGCGGCTCCTTAGGAGGTACAGATAAATTGACAGTGACCTTAAGACTAGTAAAGCCGGGCATGGTGGCTCACATCTATAATTCTAACACTTTGGGAGGCCAAAGTCGGTGGATCACCTAAGGTCAAGAGTCTGAGACCAGCCTGGCCAACGTGGCTAAACCCTGTCTCTACTAAAAATACAAAAATTAGCCAGGCGTGGTGGCATGTACCTGTAACCTCAGCTACTCGGGAGGCTGAGCCAGGAGAATTATTTGAACATAGGAGGTGGAGGTTGCAGTAAGCCAAGACGGCGCCATGGCACTCAGCCTGGGCAACACAACAAAAACTCTGTCTAAAAAAAAAAAAAAAAAAAAAAAAGACCAACTAAAGTCTACACAACCCTTAGTATGAAATCATGTGTTTGTCCCAGTCCTGAGGCCACAAAGAGCTCTGTGAAAACAGCAGAGATGCCAACACACCACTCCCCAAGCCACAGAGAGTGAGTGAACTCCCCCAAAAAGCACTCGGAGACTCCTTTAATGAGTTTCGAGAGATGGAACAGCTCCTTCTTCCTGCCTCTCTCTCTGTCTCCTTCGCTTAATGCATTCGTGATATATGTGACTGCAATTCACTCACCCCCTCCACCCTATTTCACTTTTTATTACCCATTGCACTGCTTTATCCAGGTTTATATACTTCATTATGTTCTCTGCTGTCACTTCCCTTATTTCATTTTTGATTTTTATTTTAAACTCGGCAGCTGGCAGCTGCAATGCTGCTGTCTCCCCACTGTTTCTGCAATGGCCCTCTGCATCGCCAGAGACCAAGGTCTTCCATTATGTATTGACTGCAAAGTCTCTGAGACATTGCCAAGGAGTTAGAGTTCTAGGATGCCATACCCTGGACATGGGAATAGAAAACCTGTGTTTCTGCATTTGCCTTGCCACCAGGTAGCTGTGATGCTTTTGGATATTTAACTGGCTTTTGAGCAAGGTCAAAATATAAAAAGAAAAGTGATTGAATGAAATGATCTCCAAGATGCTAAGCAATTCTCCAATGCTGCCTCGTCTACAAAATGTGGAAAATAGCTTCTCTGCTTCCCACTCAAGACTGTTATTAGGACTAAATGAGATTAAGGCAGTCAAAGAGCTCTGAATATTATAATGCTTCTTCCAAACCTACGATATTATATTAATTATTAAAGGGTGATTTCAGCACTTTCCTTGTCAACATTTTTTTTTATATCTCAAGATACTCCCTCAGCTTTTTTAAAGAATGCAGTCTTGTGTTTTCTCAAGGGAGGCATTTAATCATCCTTGCAACCATGAGCATTTATAAAGCTAGGTGCCAGAGAGACAGATCACAGAAACAGAGAAAACAGATTCTACCCTTGCTCGGCTTTCTAAGGCTGGAGAACCAAGCTATGGCCTATGAAATAGCAAGAACCGGGGCAAGAGAATTGCTTTGGGGTATCCTGGAAGGAGGCAACATTTAAGCTACACTTTGGAGGGAGAAATGGCTCTTCTAATTCTAATTCTATTTTTATTTATTATTTTATTTTGAGACAGAGTCTACTGTCACCCAGGCTGGAGTGCGGCAGCATGATCTCAGCTAACTGCAACCTCTACCTCCTGGGTTCACATGATTCTCCTGCCTCAGCCTCCCAAGTAGCTGGGATTACAGATGCCTGCCATCATGCCTGGCTCATTTTTGTGTTTTTAGTAGAAACTGGGTTTCACTGTGTTGGCCAGGCTGATCGCGAATCCCTGACCTCAGGTGATCCACCCGCCTTGGCCTCCCAAAGTACTAGGATTACATTCTAATCGTAAAATAGCATCAATGGGTTTTAATTTTAAAGATTTGGAAAGTGGAGAGTTTTTCTTTAATGAGGCACTTCAGCTTTGTCAAACATTGGTGTCTGGAGCCATTTGGGCTCACTAGGGAACACTAAGAATTTAGAACCCTGAGCATCTTCCTCTTAAGGTGTTGAAGGAAAGCCAAACCTTATAATCAATCATACTAAATACAATTTTAGGGTGCTGCATGAGTCACATTTTTCATCCTCTTTGATTTGAAGAACTGCTCCTTTCTTGCAACAAAAAACTGCATCTCAAACGGCCCCTTGATCATTGTCAAAGGGAGAAGTCCCTCGTCCAAGGCAAGTCGGTCCATTTCTTTCCCGGGATTCATTCACCTGAGTCTAAGAAGAGACACGTTGCTTCCTTCTGATGATAATGAAACTAGAAAGATGATACGAAATGGAAAGAAGGCTCTGGTGTGACAGAGTCTCGGTATCCAGGTATCTCCAGCTATTCTCAGCCATTCTAGATGATGGAAGCAAATAACTTCTGCATTCTGCTTCAGTCAGGTGCACTGGGCTTCTGGGACTGTGATCCTAAATATCCCCGCAAATATACA
This sequence comes from Cacajao melanocephalus, assembly GCA_963573385.1. NCBI lineage: Eukaryota > Metazoa > Chordata > Mammalia > Primates > Pitheciidae > Cacajao > Cacajao melanocephalus. The sequence continues at coordinate 40,512 of CAUYLG010028748.1, forward strand.
TAGCCTCATAGTTCTTGAGGACCAGCTCCCAGTCTACTCTTTCCAACTCATTTCTGACCACCCCTTTACCTGCCAACTGAAGGCTCATTATGGAGACTTGCGGTTTCCCCACCCCACCCCACCCACGTCTTTCCACAATTCCACATGTTCGCAAATTCTTTTTCCTCTATCTAGATTTGCTTCCCTGATCTGTCTATCTGGAAACTTTGAACACTTTCCCAATGGCTCTACTCAAACGCTATGGCCAACCTGAAGCCTCCACTGTTATAAAGTTGCTGAAATATCCAATGAACACTCTCAACATGATTAGTATTGGCTTAGACTCAGATGGAGGATGCAATAGCTTGTAGGACTAAGAGACATTACCACTGTTATCAAAGAGTTAAGCACCTAGCTGAGGAGTAAGATTCATTCCATGAAACAATATGAGAGAATGTACAATTAAGCCCCAATCTGGGCAGTACAGACTTTAAATGCCAAAGGAGTTGACAAAAAAGGAACACTTCATCCCAGCTGATTCTGCAAAAACTCCAACTGATGGTTCACATGTATATAGCAGCTGAAAATACTACACTCCCATCAATTGTACTGCCACCAGCAAATTATTGAAATTTTCTCCCCAGAAAGGATGAGAGAGAAAAGAATTAGGGAGGCAGAGACAAAAGATTGAATTATAAACATTCTCTCCTGGGAGGGAAAACAGTCGAAATGCAAATGAGGTTGTCAAAATTTGCTTCACCTCTTTCACCAGGCAATTCCACTTCTTGGTGTTTATCCTAGAGAAATACTCTGAATGCAAAAGAGTCAGCGTTGTTGATAATAGAGAAAAAATGCCATCAAATCCATCAGTAAAAAACTAGTTGAACACTCTGTTAGATCTATACCATGGAATCCTACTGTAGCGAGTAAAAAAGAAATGACATGTTTCTTTATGTACTGTCATGAAAGACCATCAAAATCTATGATTAAACAGAAAAAAAAGAGCAAATCATAGAAACAACCCCATAATGCAATTGAGTTCATACAGGACACAGAAGCAGAAAACAGTATATCTCTGTAGAACTCATTCATTAATTTACTCATTCATTCAACACATATCTGTAGATCTCCAATAACAAGCCCAACAATGTTCTGAGTGTTGGCGAATCCACAGTGAACCAAGTATCAAAAGTCCTCGTCCTCCCAGTTTTGAGAAAAGTAGGAAGAGACCGACATGAAGCCAATAAGCAAGTAAAATATGCAATTTATCAAACGGTGGTGAGAGCTGCAGGGAAACATAAGTCAAGGTAAGGGGGAAAAGGAGTGTCTGTGGAGGGAACATTGCAATTTTGAATACTGCAGTAAGAGAAAGGAGAGACCTAAAGGAAGGTGAACATCATGTTGATAGATGGAGAAAGATCATTGCAGGCAAAGGGCCATTACAAAGACCACAGAGCCAGGAATAGGGCTGAAGAGAGTTGACAAAATTAGACAGAGGCAGTGGGGACCATATCTCACAGGTCTTCAGTAGCCGTTCTGAAGTGTTCAGCTTTGACCTCGAAAGAGACAACAAGCCATTGCTGTGCTGGACAGAGATAAGATATGATGTGAGCTCTGCTCCACCAGGGCCACTCTGTCTGCTGTGCTAAGAACAGATTATTGGGGGGAAGAGGTAAAAGCAGGAGGACCACTTAGGAGGCTATTAAGGTGATCCAAAAGGAAATGCGGTTGAGTGGAAGAAGATGAACCAAGATGAGGCAGGGAAACTGGTTGAATTCTGGCTGCATTTAGAAAGTAGAGCCAATAGGGGGTGCGGTGGCTCATGCCTATTATCCTAGCACTTTGGGAGGCTGAGGTGGGTGGATCACCTGAGGTCAGGAGTTCAAGATCAGCCTGGCCAACATGGCAAAACCCTACCTCTAAATATAAAATTAGCCAGGCATGATGGCGGGTGCCTGTAATGCCAGCTACTCAGGAGGCTGGGGCAGGAGAATCACTTGAACCAGCGAGGTGGAGGTTGCAGTGAGCTGAGATCACACCATTGCATTCCAGCCTGGGTGACAGAGCAAGACTCTGTCAAAAAACAAACAAACAAACAAAGAGAAAAAAGAAAAGAAAGTAGAACCAACAGGATTTAGCAATGGAGTGGGTGTGGAGTGTAAAAAAAAAAAAAAAAAAAAAAAAAGAGGTTGTTTTCTTTCTGTTCAAAGCAACTGAAAAAACAGTGCAAGGCTTAACTGACATGGGGAAGCTATGGGATAAACATGTTTAGGGGAAGAAGATGTGTAGACACAGTGAGAACATAAGTGCGTGGATAATTTACATGTGTCTTTCCTGAGGCCACCCATCTCCTTTCTTCTTATTCCAAACTGGTAGCTGAGCTCTGTAATTCCTAGGCCCAGGGGTTTCCACAGGGCAGAAACAGACATAGCCTGAAGACCGAGGACCTTTCTTGTTCTGGAAAAGATTTATTGGACCTCATGAATGAAATGGTGCTGAGTCTTTCAACAGAAGAAAAGGAAAAGCCTCTTGCGGATGAAGAGACTTGGAAAGGACACATGCCCCAGGTTGAATAGGAAGAGAGCAGTCTGGAGTTTCTGGATTGGGACCCAAGTTTCATTCTCCAGCAGTTGGGGAAGCAGCAGAAATGTGGAGAGGCAGCTGAGCAGCGTGTCCTTAGGTTCTTGGTTCATAGCCTGTGCAGACTTTTTTGCCCTGTGCAAAGTAGGGCACAGCAGACAGACCCGCAATTTAGCAAGAACAACAGAATGGGGGAAAGGGACAGCAACCTGTGGGAACCAATGGCCACAGTTCTGAGAGCACCTTCCACTGCCTTAGCACTATAGAAGACCTTTATCACTTGGCCCAAAACAATGCTGGAACCCTGAAATGTCTGCAATGAGATCTTCTGCCTGCTTGACAGAACTCTGGAGCTTTGGAATCAATATCACACTTAGTTATAGAAAATGAAAAACATGACATTTCTTGCACATCTGAGATTGTGTGGGTAGATATATGCTCATCGGATGAAGAAATGCACATCAAAGGACATAGAAGAACGCAGTCCACGCTGATAAGAGGGCCTCCACCTGGACTGAAGAGTGAGATCAGATGTGTCCTGTAAAAAGGTCCTTTTATTCTTTACTCTGTGAATTTGATACTGTTTCTATTTCCTTCACAACAATATGTCTGTGGCATGCGTGTGGAATTAGAATTATTTTTTATCTTCATCTTGTTTTGAAGACTAGCTGTTGGGAAATGCTGGCAAATATCTTCTTTTTCTCTTGCAGTAATCATTTTGTCACTACCTTTTGCTGTAGAGACAGACTCTATCCCGTGTGATAACAAAAGATTTTTTGAGACAGGTAATATAAATTCATTATTTAAATTAATAAGCCTTTATTTTATTATTACTATTATTATTATTAAAGAGATAAAGTCTTGCTCTGTCACCCAAGCTAGAGTGCAGTGGCTCAATCATAGCTCACTGCAGCCTCAAACTCCTGGGCTGAAGCAATCCTCCTGCCTCAGCCTCCCAAGTAGCTGGGACTACAGGCATGTGCCACCATACTTGGCTAATTTTCTATTTATTTTCTGTAGAAAAAGTGCCTTACTGTGTGGCCCAGGCTGGTCTCAAATTCCTAGTCACAAGGAATCCTCTCAAATCGGCCTCCCAAAGAGCTAGGATTATGGGCATGAGCTATCATGCCTGGCCTGAACCTGTATTTTAAATAAAATATTTTAAAATAATAATAAATGTTATCTAAAGTCACTTGTGAAGTGAACCCGCATCATGCATATACACACCTCCAATGAATATGATTTGGAAAATCCACCTGCTTTGCACAGCAGATTATATTTAAGTACATGATGCTTTCAGACAGAGAGATTTATCTCTACAATAGCTCTCTTGTAAAATCATCTTGTTCCAAAGACTAAGAATCTTGAATGGGAGAGAAAGATACATTGTTTGACTGTGGATTATTGCTGCAGGAATGAGATCAGTGGTATACAAGTCTCTCCAAGGAAAGAGGGACTCTCTCTCTGCCTTGTTAAGTAAAGGCATGAGGCCTGTGATTTCCTTGAGCCATCGGGAGTGATCAATAAAGTCAGCTTCACAGAGTCTGACAGATAACTCTGTGGTCCTCAACATGCTCAAAGGACCCTAGGGAATCTTCTCAAACTCGAAGACCCCAAGTGCAACACAAGTTTGGAACAGAAAAGGCTGCAAGGCCACCAAGATTCCTAGAGCCCCCATCAGCATCAGTAAGTCAAACTCGCAGCCAACCTCCCTTGGCTACGTTAAGTATTTCAATCTTCAACCCGCCCAGGCTCGGGAAACCAGGTGTACCGTAATCTGGGAAGCTGCTTTGTGCCTGAGTTGACCTTATTTTTTTTTCTTTTTTTTTTTTTTTTAGACAAAATCTCGCTCTATTGTCCAGGCTGGAGTGCGGTGACACAATCTCGGCTCACTGCAACCTCTGCCTCCTGGGTTCAAGGAATTCTCCTGTCTCTGAGATTACAGACACATGCCACCACACCTTGCTAACTTTTGTATTTTTAGTAGAGACGGGGTTTCACCATATTGGCAGGGCTGATCTCGAACTCCTGAACTCATGTCGTGATCCACTCGCCTCAGCCTCCCAAAGTGCTGGGATACAGGCATGATTTCTTACCTTTTAATACACCTTGCGGACAGATCACCTGAACCAGCTTTAGTCAGGCTCCTGAAACTTTTCCATGGCCATCTATGTATTTCCTTATAGAATACAGTTTTAGCAAGAACCCTATTAAGCCCACCCTCAATATCAGGTCACCCTCACTATCTGATTAGGCTCCTCATCTTTTACAATCTCTCAGAGGTGATGTCTAATAATCCTGGCCTGTTTTCAGCAAGAATTCTGGTAGGCTGATTTATCCAGAACCCCCCTTACCTCTCTCGTGTTTCCTCTTGGCAATTTTCCATCCACTGACCCCACCCCTGGATATCAGTTCCCACTTACCCATACTGTATCTGAAAGTGAGCCCAATCTCTCCTCCCCACTGCAAAATCCCAACTCAGTAGAATTCTGAGACTGTATTTATTTATTGCGTATTTATTATGATAGTTCCACCTAAATAGCCTTTCTTTTCTTCCCTTTTCTTTTCTTCTTGAAACAGGGTTTTCTTGTATCACTCAAGCAGGAGTGCAATGGCATAATCATGGCTCACTGCAGCCTCAACCTCCTGGGCTCAAGCAATTCTCCCACCTCAGCCTCCCAAGTAGCTGGGATCACAAGCACATGCCACCACACCTGGCTAATTTGTTTAAAGTATTTATTTGTGGTTGGGTGCGGTGGTTCACGCCTATAATCCTGGCACTCTGGGAGGCTGAGGCGGGTGGATCACCTGAGGTCAGGAGTTTAAAACCAGCTTGGCAAACATGGTAAAACCCCATCTCTACTAAAAATACAGAAAATTTGCCAGGTGTGGTGGTGTGAGCCCACAGTACCAACTACTCTGGAGGCTGAGATAGGAGAATCACTTGAACCCGGGAGGCAAAGGTTGCAGTGAGCCGAGATCGCATCATTGCACTCCAGCCTGGGCAACAAGAGTGTAACTCTGTCTCAAAATAATAAAAAATAAAATATGTATCTGTAGAGATGGGGTCTTTTTATGTTGCCTAGGCTGTTCTCAAACTCCTGAGCTCAAGCAGTCCTCCCACAGCTACCTCCCAAATCACTCTGATTATTGGCATGAGCTACCATCCTGACCAATAAGTCTTTCTTATCACGCACTCACAGGTATCATTGAGTATTTTTTTTTTCTCTAACATCCCCAAACACTAAGATGTGGGCACTATTGTTTTCCTTATTTTTCAGTTGAGAAAACCAAGTGGCTGACAGGTTATGAAAATTGTCCATAGCTCGCATATATAGTAAAGGGCTTGACCATGTTTTAAATCCAGAAATCACTGTTTCCAAAACCATCAGACGCTGTGTTCTCCCACTCTCTTTAACTATGCGACTGACATTTCTAACACAGATCAGAGCTTGAGAGAAGGTACAGGTAAATGCAGAAAAGACGGGCTTTGAAATTGTGTCTCTGGGGAGTATGAAGAATTGTTCCACCTACATCACAGGTCTGTACCCTATATACAAGACAAAGTGCCCAGACATACAGAACATCCAAAGAGCATTTCCACCGGAAGTCTGCACTAAAAAAATATAATCATGGGCCGGGCATGGTGGCTCATGCCTGCAATCCCAGAACTTTGGGAGGCTGAAGCAGGTGGATCAACTGAGGTTAGGAGTATGAGACCAGCCTGGTCGACAGGGTGAAACCCCGTCTCTACTAAAAGTAGAAAAAATAAGCCAGGCGTGGTGGTGCATGCCTGTAATCCCAGTACTCAGGAGGCTGAGGCAGGAGAATCGCTTGAACCTGGGAGGCAGAGGTTGCAGTGAGCCGAGATCGCACCATTGCACTCCTGCATGGGTGACAAGAGCAAAACTCCGTCTCAAAAAAAAATTTTTAAATATTAATTAAAAATTAAAAACAAACATTATCAGAAGTTAAACTTCATAAGGGTTAAAACTTTGACAGTCAGTGTAAAAAAAAAAAAAAAATCTAAAATAGGCGAGAGAGCTGGCCTTGGGTCCAGAAACCATCACTGACCGGCTGGTGTTACTGGGTCTTTAGGGCTTGTTACTTCCATTGGTTAAAATGAGCTTAATTGGAGGAAGTAATTTCTGAGGGCCTAATTAAGCTCTACAATTTTAGAATATCTATTATCTATGGAAGCCCAGAAAACTTGCACTATGGCTTATTCCTTTGTTCATGTATTCGTTCATTTATTTGGTTGGTTAGATTCAAAGGCCTCTGGGCTTACCTTCCTGGGAAATTTCTAGGATCAACTGCTAATGGCAAATAAAGACATCCGCCAATGGAAACATCAGAGAACGGTTTATGTATAATGTATCCTAGAAAGGCTCTGTAGAACCAAAACTGCAGTGCCCTAAGGGCCTGGAAGTCCCATTTCTATCCTAACTGCTTTACGGAATCAGGCTCACCTACTATTATGGCCAAGACTCAGTAAAGAAACTTGGACACCATAGCACAGTGTTAGCCCAGCATCTGCATTCAGACAGTCACACTCTTTCTTTGTTCCTTAAAGCCCCTTCTCTCTCTCTCTCTTTCTCTATTATATTTTAAATTTTAGATTCAGGGGTACATGTGCGCGTTTGTTACGTGGGTCTATTGTCTAATGGTGAATATTGGGCTTCCAGTGAACCCATCACCCAAATATTGAACACTGTTTCCAGCAGGGAACTTTTTTATCTACCTCCTTCCCACCCTCTCCCTTCTAGATTCCCTCATGTCTATTACCTCCATTTTCATGTCCATGTTTTACTCATTGTTTAGGTCCCGCTTATAAATGAAAACACACGGTGTTTGATATTCTGCTTTTGAGTTCAGTCACCTAGGATAAATGGCCTTTAGCTCCATCCATGCTGCTGCAAAGGACATAACTTCATTCTTTTTTATGGCTGCATAGTAGTCCATGATGGATATGTACCACATTTTCTTTATGCAATCAATCTTTGATGGACACCTAGGTTGGTTCCATGACTTTGCTATTGTAAATAGTGCTGTGAGAAACATAGGCTTGCAGGTGTTTTTGTTTTGTTTTTTTGAGACAGAGTCTCGCTCTGTCACCTAGGCTGGAGTCAGTGGCACCATCTCAGCTTATTAAAACCTCTGCCTCCCAGGTTCAAGTGATTCTCCTGCCTCAGCCTCCCGAGTAGCTAGAACTACAGGCATGCACCACCATGCCAGGCTATTTTTTTTGTATTTTTAGTAGAGACAGGGTTTCATCATATTGGCCAGGGTGGTCTCAAACGCCTGAACTTGTGATCCACCTGCCTCACCCTCCCAAAGTGCTGGGATTACAGGCGTGAGCCACTGTGCCCAGCCCACAGGTGTCTTTTTCATATGGTGATTTCTTTTCTTTTCTTTTGGGTAGATAGATACCCAGTAGTGGGACTGCTGGACCCCACTGAATTAAGATAGCTACATACTGTTTTCCATAGAGATTAAACTCATTCACATTCCCACTAACAATATATAAGTGTTCCCTTTTCTCCACATTCACATCAGCATCTGTTGTTTTTTGGATTTTTAATGATAGCAATTCTGACTTGTGTGTCTTTTGAACTTTTGTGTGTCAGTAATCCTTCCCTAAGCCCTCACTTGTCACTGATCCCAAGCACGTATTAGGCTATGTTTCCGACCTGCAAAACTATATCTTGCACACAATCTCTACTTGTCTTCTTGACTTCATCTGCTTCTGGTCACTCCAAAGAGCCACCTACCCACTGAAACCCGAGCTCCCAGGGTACCACTTGACCAGAGCCTCAGTGGACCAGACCTGGCCCTTAGGTTTGTTCCATGACTTTGCTATTGTGAATAGCACTGTTGTAAGAGGGGTGTGGAGTTATTGACATCAGAAGGGCCTGATGCTTTACTCTGCTTTACTTTCTTCACTCTGCTTTAGTTTCCTCATAAAGAACTGAAGATTGTAGTCCGAAGCGAGCAGATCACCTGAGGTCAGGAGTTCGAGACCAGCCTGGCCAACATGGTGAAACCCCCGTCTCTATCAAAAATACAAAAGTTAGCCAGGCGTGGTGGTGGGCACCTGTAATGCCAGCTACTCAAGAGGCTGAGGCAGGAGAATCGCTTGGACCCTGGATGCAGATGTTGCAGTGAGCCAAGATCGCCCTACTGCGCTCCAGCCTGGGTGACAGAGCAAGATTCAGACTCAAAAAAAAAACAACAAAAAATCAAAATTGAAGATCATAATATACCATGTTTGTTTGTCTTAAGATCAAATCTCTAAAATTCACAACTCAGGACTAAAAATCAGTGATTGAAAGTGACAAAGAGCAAGAAAGGAGGGGGGAAGGGGAAGGAAGAGGGGAGAAACTGTCAAATCCTAAGAATTAGCAAACATCCAGAAACTCACCCTGTTACCATTGGTACCAAAAGAGGCAGCTGAGATCTGTTAAATTTACTGGAACTCGAGATCAGTCATTTTATAGAAAATACTTCAGATAAAATTAATTCAATCTGCAATTCTGATTTTTAAGCAGTAACAATGATTCCCTTGGCTAAAATGTTGGGAATTAGTAGGGGATAGTAACTTTCTTATTACTAAGCAGAGTGTCCTCCAAGAGTTCTGACTTAAAGTCTGTAGTTGAGCCAAGACATCTGGCAATTTCAAAAATTGAACTTGATCTGTAACAAATATAGATACAAATGTGAAGGACTTAAAACCACTCTTCAGAATGAGCCTTAATGGGCTGCATTGCCTTTTAGAAACATTTTCTAATGAGCCTTCAGACACGAAATGATTCCAATTTGTGATGCATTTGAAGAAACACCAAGAGGAGAAATTACATTTGCTTTTCCCCACTGGGTTGTTAAGGGCTCCAGATTGACACGCTTCACATGCTCAGTCGTGGGCAAGGCTCTCCGAGTTCAACTCCCTCACTCGCAGGAGCTGGCACTGGGAAGCAATGAGTACAATGGAGCCCTTCAGATCTGATACAGACCAGCAATCCATAGACAGCCGGGTAGCAAATGGAGATGGCAGCCAGTCTATGCCAGGCACCGTGCTAATCACTGGCTGGATAAAAAGAGGGAGAGAATACAAAGATGAAAAAGACACAGGATATCCAGCCTAGGCAACATAGCAGTACCCCATCTCTACAAAAAAATAAAAATTAGCCGAGCAGGGTGGTGCATGCCTGTGGTCCCAGCTGCTCTGGAGGCTGAGGCAGGAAGATCACCTGAGTCCAGGAGTTCAAGGCTGCAGTGAGCGATAATCACACCACTGCACTGCAGCTTGGATGACAGAGCCAGACCCTGTTTCTAAAACACACACACACACACACACACACACACACACACACACACACAGAGAGAGAGAGAGAGAGAGAGAGAGAGAGAGAGTTCATGCATAAATAAGGTCCTATCACACATGCACAGATTTATGCATGTATTACGGGTACATAAAAGGGTCAGGACTGGGTAGTATGACCTGTTTTCCAAAAGTCAGCCTTCCATTTACTGTACATTTCCTGGAGGATTGGGCTGCATCCAAGTTGAGAAACAGTCCTCTGAACTTGCAAGCTTCACTCCCCTTCCTAACCGCCCTCAGATGCCTCTATGAATATACACCCACGCATTTCCTGAGTTTCTCAGGGGGTCTCAGACCCGAACATATGACAGCCTGTGCATCAGATTCCTATTTAGCAAATGCGCCTAGCTGGCACCAAAGTCTTAACCTATATCTCCTTCCAGATCTTGGTGCAAGGGTACACTGGGATCAGTAGACTCTAAGCTTGCTATATGAGCTTTTCCATGAGTTACCAAGATTTAGAGAAACCCAATATATGATAAAGTGACTTTAAAATTCCAGGCAGGTCTGGTGCAGTGGGTCATGTCAGTAATCCCAGCGCTTTTGGGAGGCCGAGGTGCTTGAGGCCAAAAGTTTCAGACCATCATGAAACTTTTCTGGCTGAGGCAGGAGAATCACTTGATCCCGGAAGGTAGAGGCTGCAGCTAGCCAAGATCACGCCGCTACACTCCAGCCTAGGTGACAGAGCAAGACTCCATCTCCCCCCGCCCAAAAAAAAAAAAAAAAAAAAGATCAAGGAAAGGGGATTCCCAGGCCTTTGGAATATTTGTGGGTTCCAGGGGGAGCACCCCCACTCTGTATGGCACATCAAGGTGCAACATAGCACAACTCTATGTGTACGAAAAATAAAACATAAGCCAGGCTTGGTGGTACATCCTAGCTACTCAAGAGGCTGAGACAGGAGGATCACTTGAGCCCAGGAGGTAGAGGCTGCAATGAGGTATGATTGCACCTCTGCCCTCTAGCCTGGGTGACAGAGTAAGACCCTGTATCTAAAAAAGAAATGAATCAATGATCACTTTCTGGGCAAAGTTCCAGTCTCTCTCTTTAGCTCTCCAATTATTTCAATAGCTATAGTTAGGAGCCCATCACTGGCCACAGGCCGGGCACGTAAGCAACTACTTGAGATGGAGATAGTCAAAGAGTAAAGATCAAGGAAAGAGCCAGGCGCAGTGGCTCACCCCTGTAATCCCAGCACTTTGGGAGGCCGAGGCGGGTGGATCACAGGGTCAGGAGTTCGAGACCAGCCTGGCCAACATGGTGAAACCCCGTCTCTACTAACAATACAAAAATTAGCCAGGCATGGTGGCAGGTGCCTGTAGTTTCAGCAACTTGGGAGGATGAGGCAGGAGAATTGTTTGAGCCCGGGAGGTGGAGGTTGCAGTGAGCCCAGATTGCAACACTGCACTCCAGCCTGGGTGACAGTATGAGACTCAGTCTCAAAAATATATAAAGATCAAGGAAAGGAGATTCCCAGGCCTTTGGGATATTTGTGGGTTCCAGGGGAGCACCCCTACTCTGTTTGGCACATCAGGGTTGAGGGTAGCCGTGGGATTCCATGACGCAAATTAGGAAAAGCAGCCCCCAGGGCAGATCGAGTTTGAAGGGTACATAGCTTGGGAACCCTCCGGTTCTCTGAACCTTGCTAGGATAGACACTGCCTTGGGGCAAATGCTTGGCTTGGCAAGCAGAACCAGAACTGGCCTTCAGCCCTGCTCATCCCTGAGCCAAGAGCCCTATTCAAGGCACAGCAGGTCACACTGCAGGCAATGGCCCTGTGCCAGGAAATGGTTTCCCCTCTCAGCTTCTCCCTGGACATTTACCTGCTTCCGGGCCCCTATTCATCAGCACCCCATTACCTCCCCTGAGCATGCCTACTTGGACTTCCACAGAAAGCATCCTCACTCTTGAGCAATACTATCATGCTGCCTTGCTTCCAGTGCCTCTGAAAGGCTAATATTTAGCATTCTGGAGAGATTGTTATCAATTGCCCACAACAGACATAGTAGCGTGGCTAAGAGTGTTACTCAGCTGGGTACAATGGCTCATGTCTGTAATCCCAGCACTTTGGGAGGCTGAGATAGGAGGATCACTTGAGCCCAGGAGTTTGAGATCAGATTGGGCAATGTGATGAGACCTCCTTTCTACAAAAAAATAAAACAATTAGCTGGGTGTGGTGGTATATGCACCTGCGGTCTCAGCTCCTCAAGAGGCTGAGGTGTGAGAATTACTTGAGCCTAGGAGATCCAGGCTGCAGTGAGCTGTGATTAACCCACTGCACTCCAACCTGGATGACAGCGCAAGACCCTGCCTCAAAAAGAAGGAAGGCAGGCAGGCTCAGGGGAGGGCGGGAAGGATGGAAGGAAGGAAGGGAGGGGAAGGAAGGAAGGAAGGAAGGAAGGAAGGGAGGGGAAGGAAGGAAGGAAGGAGGGAAAAAGGAAGGAAAAAAGGCAGGCAGGCAGGCCTCAGGGGAGGGAGGGAAGAAAGGAAGGAAGGAAGGAGAGAGGGAGGGAGGGAAAAAAAGGAAGGAAAAAAGGAAGGCAGGCAGGCCTCAGGGGAAGGAAGGAAGAAAGGAAGGAAGGAAGGAGAGAGGAAGGGAGGGAGGGAGGGAGGAAAGGGGGAAGGAAAGGGGGAGGGAGGGAAGGGAAAGAAAGAAAGAAAAAGAAAGAAAGAGGAAGGAAGGAAGGAAAGGAAGGAAAAAGAAAAGAGGGAAAGGAAGGAGAGAGAGAGGGAAGAAAGAAGGGAAATAACCAAAAGAAAGAAAAAAATCTTGTGCTCCAATCTGCAACAATGCTGTCTAAACTACAACTCATGCTCCACTCTTCCCTTAGTTGTATAAACTTGAGCAAAGTTCTTAAGCTCTTTGTGCCTCTATTATGTCCCCTGTGAAGAGGATGGTAGTATTACTATCACAGGGTTATTGGGAGGATTAACTGAGTCAGCAAATGAAAGCAGTACTTGTTCCAGGCAACATTTAGTTAGCACTTACTATGTGCTAAATACTAACTGCTATTACTATTTGAGTTCTTCCAATGAAAGACGTTCTATGATGAGCTATGTACAGCCCAAGATGCCCTACTGTGTGCCCTCAATGTCTGTGTGGTTGAATATTATTCAAAATGAGGTTTTAGAAAACCACAATTTTTTTTTTTCCGACAGGGTCTTGATCTGTCGCTCAGGCTGGGCATGATCTCTGCACACTGTAACCTCCGCCTCCCAGGTTGAAGCGATTCTCCCAACTCAACCTACCAGGAAGCTGGGACTACAAGCGACCACCACCACACCTAGCTGATATTTGTGTTTTTAGCAGAGAAGGGGTTTCACCGTGTTGGCCAGGCTGGTCTCAAACTCCTGGCCTCAAGTGATCCACCGGCCCCAGCCTCCTGAAGTGCTCGGATTACAGATGCGAGTCACACTGTGCCCGGCCCACAAAATAAATTTTAAGTGAAAGGTACAGGGCAGTTCTTTTGCTTTAGTGCTGCGAGTAAACTGGTGCATAAATAAGGTACTATCACACAGGCATATAGTTATGTATGTATTATGGGTACATAAATGGGACCATATTTCATGTGCTGTAAATGTTCCTTTTCAACTCTTTGAGCTCATCTGCCTTATTTGTAAAATGAGCAAATAATTACATGAGACAATACATCTAATGTGTCTAGCAGTTCTCTCCCTCTGCTTTCTAAGTTTCAGCACCAACTCCCACTCTCCCTTGACCCTCATCATCCTGCTGTTCTTCTGCTCTCCTATGTCTTCCCAAAACATTACGGCAAAAATAGAAGGGGAAAGAAAAAACTGTCCATGATTTTCCTCCTAGGGATGGCCACTGAAAATACTGTACTTCGTGTTGTCTTCCTTGAGCAAGGCAGGGCTGGTCCCCTCTCAATCTCGGGTTAGTGTCCTACAGAATGGAGATCAAGAGGAAGCGGCACACCAGCCTGGAAGGAGTTTCAGGAGTTCGTGTGGTTGTTTTGTTTTGTTTTGGAGACAGAGTTTCACTCTTGTTGTCCAGACTGGAGGGCAGTGGTGCAATCTCGGCTCACTGCAACCTCCGCCTCCCGGGTTCAAGCAATTCTCCTGCCTCAGCCTCCTGAATACCTAGGATTGCAGGCATCTGCCACCACGCCAGGCTAATTTTTGTATTTTTGGTAGAGACGGGGTTTCACCAAGTTGGCCCAGGCTGGTCTCGAACTCCTGACCTCACATGATTCACCCACCTCAGCCTCCCAAAGTGCTGGGATTAAAGGCGTGACCCACTGTGCCCTGCCCCTTGTTTTTTTTTTAAAGACGGAATCTCACTCTCTCACCCAGGCTCGAGTGCAGCAGCATGATCTTGGCTCACTTCAACTTCCATCCCCAGTTTCAAGCAATTCTCATGCCTCAGCCTCCCAAGTAGCTGCGATTACAGGCATGTGCCACCATGCTTGGCTAAGTTTTGTATTTTTAGTAAGGACTGGGTTTCACCATGTTGGCCAGGCTGGTCTTGAACTCCTGACCTCAAGTGATCCACCTGCCTTGGCTTCCCAAAGTACTGGGATTACATGAGCCACTACGCACAGCCGGGGTTTCAGGAATTTTAAATGAGATTATGCAGACCTGAGTGTCTGATATTGCATTTGATAAACACTGGTTCTTTCTGAGCCATGGTGCTGCTTAGAAGCACGATCCAAATAAGTTATATTCTATTCCACAACTCAGCAAACCTCAGCCTGTGCATAAAACCTTTCCTGTTCAGTGAGATTTTTCTACCCAGCTTCCCTCTTCTGTCCTTTCTCTGCCACCCTGTGTTTCGCTGATGGCCAATCACTGGCACGTTTTTCTTAAACAGCCTGCACTTGGTATTTTACTACCGACCACGAGGGCCCCCGCCTTTTAATTACGCCTGCTGAGCCCAGCACTATATATAACACTAATGTTTCTGGGACTGCCAGCAATTAAAACCAAAAATAAATAACACATTACAAGCTGCAAACCCAGCTCGGCTCAGGGAATGCTACGGTTGGATAGGAGGCTTTTTGTTTTTAATTGCTCAAGTTTCTCCAGGCCCTACTGAATATAAACACCTGACAAGCAGCTGTTTGCCAGGGGACGGAGCAGAGGAAGCTTCGGTTGAAATCTCTTTTCTGACACTCTTGTCTCTTGTTCTGGGCCCCCAGAGAGCTGACTGCCATTCCCCTGCCTCAGTGTTACTTTCTGCAAAGGGAGATGTTCCACAACAAAGCCGACGGCAGACACGCGTGTTTATGAACATGTTGCTCTTGATGTATCGAATTGGAACAAGCTTTATTGATTTTTGCTGTTGTTTTTGTTTTTCTTGCTTGAAAACGAACATGGAAAGAGCAGTTTTGATGAATACTTATCTTATTTCATTTAGTGAGCGTGTGAGGTTAATAGCAGAGGTTGTCCACAACCAGGGGAGAACCATTATAAAATCCAATTGTTAAAGCCCAACTTGGAAGATTCACTTCGTTTATTTTTTCCTGAAGGAAGTCCTTGTGTAGTACTCAAGTTATGGTGCAGACTGAGCTTATATGACAGCTCCAAGTCATGGGACCCAAAAATACAGGAGGGCCAGGAAGGACCTTGAGTCCCATCCATTCCCTCACCCACCCCTTAGCCTTCTTGAAGGAGCTCTTATTTTTTTTTTTAATCTAATAGACATAAGATTAAAGGATCAAAGTTCCTGACATTGCAAATGCAACTGATACATTTCTGCAAAATTTTTCATAGAAAGATAGGGCACCAATAAAACTTAGTTGGAAAAGATCAAGAATGGGCTGAGCTCTGTGGCTCACACCTGTAATCCCAGCACTCTGGGAGGCCAAGGCGGGCAGATCACTTGAGGTCAGGAGTCCGAGACCAGCTGGCCAACATGGTGAAACTCCCTTTGCATTAAAAATACAAAAATAGGCCAGGAGTGGTGGTGAGTGCCTGTAATCCTAGCTACTCAGGAGGCTGAGGCAGGAGAATCTCTTAAACCCAGGAGGTGGAGGTTGCAAGGTTGCAGTGAGCCGAAATTGTGCCACTGCACTCTGGCCTGGGTGACAGAGTGAGACTCTGTCTCAAAAAAAAAAAAAAGAAAAGAAAAGAAAAAAAAAGAAAAGGTCAAGAATGGCTCTCCTTGGTGGAACCCCTGGGTGCCTCCTTAGAAGTCCTTCTCGGCACCAAGAGACGTGGCCTCCAAGGCAACCTCCCCACCACCCCAACTCTGAGCAGCCACCTGCTAATGACAGAGTGTAAATGTGTGTGCACTGCCACCCATTGAAGCAGCTCTCAGCACCTGCCCAGCCAGCAGATGGCTGCAGTGTGACTGAGTCCCCCATACCTCCCAGTCTTCTGCCTAGATTGCCAAGAAATGCAGAGATGGAAAATTCAAACACACCGGGGCAAACCCACATGCACTCTCCTTTACCCGCGGGTGTTGGCGGCACTGCTGCAGGCGAAAGCAACTCTCTTGAAAGCACAAATAATGAGCCTTGACAGCAGCAGTGCGGCACAAATGCTGACTCATGAATGTCATCATTGTTGTTTCCTGCTATGGGCATTAGTCCATGTTCAGCATTAGTCAGAATGTCTGCATAGAGAACAAAGCTGATTATCTGGACAGCTGCTTTATTCTAGCATGTTGCTAATGCAGGTAAACAAGGGCAAGGCCAGGTCTCATTGTTGGGGAAGAAACACCCGAGGTTAAATCCAAGAGGGTCCGTGGTTACACCCTCCATTTTGTTCCCATTGCCAATTGCTTCTTCTCAAAGGTTCCCTGCAAAAGGATGGAGCCCATGAATGGCTTTTGGTTCCATGAGAAGTACCAGCCTGCCTCATTCATTAAGCTCAAGCATCCTCATGTGTTAACCACCACCAAGCCAAAAAAAGTACTAGCTCTCTCCTCCAGCTCCAACGTCGCTCACCCTTCCCCGGCACCTGTCAAAGCTCTGGGCACCAGCCTCCCTGCTGGACAAGGGGCATATCGTCAGCAGCCCAGCTGGCTGGCACAGCCCAGCTTTCTGGCACAGCCCAGCTGGAAGCTGAGACTCCATTGCCTCTCTCTCCCTTTTCAAATCACATCCATCAAGACCTTCCCCCCCCCCCAACCCCGTCAGGTTCCTGGCCTCCACCTCCACCCGAAGCGCACCCTCTGATTGGCCCGCTTTCCTCGAACAAATGTTTTATTTCTCGCATCGATGGGTCTCTTGGCACTGCAGCCCCTGTTACACACTGGATTGAATACTATACCCATTTAATGTGAGGGGTAATCATTTTTCTCTCGCAAATACGGAGCAGAGATTGTTAAGGTTTTCACTCACTGCTCATGGTGCGATTAGACAATTTGGCCTCTGAGACAAGTGTTAGAAAAGGCCAGAGGAGAACAGATGAACATTCCATTCAAGTGCAAAGATGGTACAGGAGGTGTGTGACCCATGGGGAGAAAATGAAGCCCCTGCATGTCCTATTCTGCAGGGTGAGCAAATTCAGATGCCTCCAGGGCTAGACAGATCATACAAAGGTGAAAAACTACCCTTCCTAAAAATCACAGGGAGGAAGCAGTGGCGCACCCTCCCTGTGGGGAGGGCACACCCCTCCAAAGGGCATTCAAAGTTAAATTGAAAAATAATTGCAGCCGGCTCCTGGTGGCTTCCTGCCTGTAATTCCCTCAGGGAAGCCAAGGTGGGCAGATTATTTGAGGTCAGGAATTCGAGACCAGCCTGGCCAACATGGTGTAACCCCGCCTCTACTAATAATACAAAAATTAGCTGGGCATGGTGGCACACACCTGTGATCCCAGCTACTTAGGAGGCTGAGGCAGGAGAATCGCTTGAACCCGGGAAATGGAGGTTGCAGTGAGCTGAGATCGCACCACTACACTCCAGCCTGGGAAACAGAGCAAGACTCCATTTCAAAAATAATAATAATAATTGCTATTTAAAAAATCCATACACAGACCACTTTAGGGAGGTTGCTAGTCTGCTGTTCCTGGATTGTGACTACCATGTGGTTTAGAGTCACAGCCACCTGGGTGTGAATCTAGCTCTGTCACATCCTGTGACTTTGAAAACTTCCCACCATCTTCTAAGCATTCCTTTCCCAGGCATTAAAAGGAGGTTATAACAAGTCAACAGTGCTGTGGGGAGGTTTCAAAAGCTATTCTGTTGATGAGTCTAGCTCAATGCCTGCCTCATAGAGAAGCTCATCAGTGTTCAGTGCTTTTACGCTGACACTTCACTTTCACTAGGCAGGCAGTAATTGGTGAGGATTCATCCCCCAACAAACCAGGTAAATCAGGTAAATGGACCTCTTAAACATACATTGAGTTGCGTCAAAATAGGTAATTTAGGAATATTCAGCAAGTGAGGGAGCCTCACTAGAGTCTAATGAGGAAAACAAAAAATCGTGGGTGTGTGTGTGTGTGTGTGTGTGTGTGTGTTTCAGACATAAGATCTCACTCTGCCACCTAGGCTGGAGTACGATTATCATAGCTCACTGCAGCCTCAACCTCCTGTGCTCAAGCAATCCTCCTGTCTTAGCCTCCCAAGTAGCTGGGACTATAGGTGTGTACCACCACACCCAGCTAATTTTTAAATTTTTTGGTAGAAGCAGAGTCTCACTATGTTTCCCACACTGGTCTGGAACTCCTAGCCTCAAGCAATCCTCCTGCCTTGGCCTCCCAGAAATGCTGGTATTACGGGTGTAAGCCACCACACCCAGCCAAAAAGTTCTTCCTCAAGTAAAAGAACTTGGGAATAGGTAGTTCAGTCATGTCATGCATGCATTCATTCATTCATTCACAGGCTTTTGTTAAGTATCTGTGTAGGACCAGCCCAAATTGGGCCTGCTCCATCGTTAACAAAAAGCCAAGCTTCTTCGTAGGCATAAAAGAGCCAAACTATGACTCATGAAACCCGGGCACATGTAATGGAAAAAGCTTTGACCCCTAACAACACCTGAAATCAACAATTCCTACCCATGGAACCAAGAAACACCTGGGATGTGACCAGAATCTGACTGTTGGAACTCCTTTAAAAGTGAGGGATTCAGGCTGGGGGTGGTGGTTGACTATGATCCCTGCACTTTGGGAGACTAAGGCAGGTAAATCACTTTAGGTCAGGAGTTCAAGACCAGCCTGGCCAACATGGTGAAACCCCATCTACTGGTGGTGTACACCTGTAGTCCCAGCTACTCAGGAGATTTGAAGCAAGAGAATTCTTTGAACCCAGGAGTGGAAGGTTGCAGTGAGCTGAGATCGTGCCACTGCACTCTAGCCTGGGTGACAGAGAGAGAATCCATCTCAATTTAAAAAACAAACAAACAAACAAACAAAAATCAAAAAGAAGTGAGGGGTTCATTGGCCAGGAATATCTGGCACTAAAATCCGCTTCAACATACGTTACTGTAAACTGTCAAATTTAAAGCACTCCAATGAGACTCTGCCAAGTCAAATTTCTGAAATTCTTTCCCTTGCCCTCTGACCCCTTAAAATTTGCCCCAGACCCTAAATCAGGGAGACGGATTTGATCCCAAGTCCTGTCTCCTTCCTGGCCAGACTTAAAGCCTTTCTTTTCTCAAAAGCTGGTACCATGGTGCTAGCTTCTGTGCACACTGGGCGGTGAGCCCATTTGCCCAATAACACCTACCGAGTGCCAGACACTGTCACTTCAAATTTGCTCTCTTCCTGGTCTTTTGACTTATTTCTTTAAAATGTATTGACACCTAATAGATGTACATAGTTTGGGAGTGCATGTGGTAGTAATTTAATACATTCATATTATTTTTAAAGCTCAGATCAGTATGAATGGTATATTCATCACCTTAAATATTTGTCTTTTCTTTATGCTACAAACATTCAAATTATTGTCTTTTAGCTATTTTGAAATATACAATAGATTACTGTAAACCACAATTACCTTACCAATCTGTCAAATACTAGGTCTTATTGGGTCCTTGAACTTCTAGCCCCAGAATTTGTTACAGGCAATTCACACTGGTGCTCTGATTTTACTCAGGTCATAGAAGTACAAGGAATATCTTTTCTTTATCCATGCATAAACACTGATCAGATGACTTTTAACATCATCTAATTGCTAATTGCACATCTGCTTAGAAATGTCCTTTGTCCAATATTCCCTCAAAGCAGCTGCACAGGAACCTGAGCTATAATTTCTCTAACACATCCATCAACATTTACACCCAGCTCTATACCACCTACAGAAATGCTTGTAGCACTTAAAACCACAGCTGGTTTTCAGCACTCACACTGTAATTCCCTCAATTAACAAGGCTTAAAAAATCATTCCTGGGTGGACCAGGAATTATGTAAGCCACAGATATAACAGTGATTATACCTGGCCCTTCTGGGTGGCTCTCACCCCAGCCACGGGAATTGCTTTGCAAATGCTAATTAGTTACATTCACTGGGGCTGCCCTATGCAGAAAGTGGCAGTCACTGGAAACTGTAAGAGAAGCCCTGAGTCGCTTTCTCAATTGAACAGGAAAGTCAACGGCTCAGAGCCCAGCTGACTTCCTAGAGCCTACTAGGGAACAAAATGAGGCAACAGAGGCGATTCCGGTAAAAGTTACAGGTACCAAGGGGGGAAGAATGGGGTAATATTGACCTAAGGGTTCCTAAAATTCATCCAGAAGTGGAACAACTGGAGCAATCTCTATGGGAGTTATGATTGGGTAGAAAAGAGCTGAACCAGCATCTCTCCAAACTGCCTGCATCTGGGTTACGTTTGCCAGAGCTCCTGACACTAACACCAAGGTGCTCAGGTTACCAGTGGAGGATGCTCAGGTTCTTGGCGCTTTGAACAAAGAATTGGATAAAACACACAAAGCAAGGAAACCCCAGCACTTTGGGAGATCGAGGCAGGTGGATCACCTGAGGTCAGGAGTTTGAGACCAGCCTGACCAACCATGGTGAAACCCTGTCTCTACTAAAAATACAAAAATTAGCCAGGCATGGTGTTGGGCACCTGTAATCCCAGCTACGGAGAAGCTGAAGCAGGAGAATCGCTTGAACCTGGAAGTGCAGTGAGCCAAGATCGCTCCACTGCACTCCAGCCTGGGCAACAGAGAAACACTATGTCACAAAAAAAAAAAAAAAAAAAAAAAAAAAGAATCTCTAACCCTCCCTAACCATCCACCACCACCACCACCACTCATTGCTTAACACAGAAGTGAGGGCAAAAACCAGCCTGCTACGTTTTTTTGTTGTTGTTGTTGTTGTTGTTGTTTTTGAAACAGAGTTTTGCTCTTGTTGCCCAGGCTGGAGTGCAGTGGTGCAATCGCAGCTCACTGCAACCTCCACCTCCTGTGTTCAGGCGATTCTCCTGCCTCAGCCTCCCCAGTAGATGGGATTACAGGCGTCCACCACCACCATGCCAGGCTATTTTTTTTTTTTTTTTGTATTTTTAGTAAAAATGTGGTTTTGCTATGTTGGGCAGGCTGGTCTCAAACTCCTGATCTCAAGTGATCTGCCTGCCTCAGCCTCCCAAAGTGCTGGGATTACAGGTGTGAGCCACCACACCCAGCCTACTAATAAAGTTTTATAGGAACACAGCCATAGTCATTCATTTGCATAAGATCTATGGCTGCTTTGGTACATCAATGGCAGAACTGAGTATTGTAACAGACATCATATATAACCTACAAAGCATAAAATAGTTACTATGTGGCCCTTTAAAGAAAATGTTTGCCAAGCCCTGGTTTATGGCAATGCTTTGAACACTTTTCCTCCAAAGCAGTTCTAACAGAAAAGGATACTCATTGACATCCTAAAAGTGCAAACATACTTTGAAGTCTCCCGGTTTTTCTTAAAATCATCTGACTTTTGCACGACCATCTATCAGCCTTTGTGTTAGCATACAAATCACAGCTACTGTGTTTGTCCCAAACTTACAGGTGAAACAGATGACCCAAGAAATGTATGATGGATGGATGGTTAGTTATTTTGTGCGCCAAACTAAGAAGGATGACCCTATGGGTTAAATTCCACACCTTTTAGGCTAGTATTGGAGGGTCTGCGCTATAGGTAACCAAGGAGATTGAATGGAAATGGATTTAATCACAGTCCAGTTAGAAAAAAAGAAGTCACTCCAACTATTAGAAAAAGAAGGAGTTTTGACCAGATGCAGTGGCTCATGCCTGTAATCCCAGAACTTTGGGAAGCCAAGGAGGGTGGATCCCTTGAGGGCAGGAGTTGGAGATCAGCCTGGCCAACATGGTGAAACCCCGTCTCTACTAAAAATACAAAAGTTAGCCAGGCAAGGTGGTGCGTGCTGTCATCTCAACTGCTTGGGAGGCTGAGGCAGGAGAATCACTTGAACCTGGGAGGTGGAGGTTGCAGTGAGCCAAGATCATGCCACTGCACTCCAGCCTGGATGACAGAATGAGAATCCATCTCAAAAAAGAAAAAAAAAAAAAAGAGGGAGTTTCACACAGGAGATTTGTTACAAAGGGGATGAAAGATCCAAGACATCTAAGAAGAGGGGACAATGAGACAACAGAGAGATTAACACAGCAGGAAATAACTATTCCCTGACCCCTACACTCCCATCCCCTGCCCCAGATTTGCAGAGACAAAGAGAAGAGTCTGAGTTGCTAGGACCTAGAAACTAAGTACATGGACAGAAGCTGGAGTTACAGCGCACCTGTGGTGGTGAGGACAGGTAGCCAAGTCCTGGAAGAACAGTATTAGCCACCAAGACTTCTCTGCCCTACCATCTCCCGCCAGTTCCCTTATTGGCTACACCCAGCCAGAAGCCAGCTGTCCAGGGGTGGCTGGAAAATGTGATTTTGTTCACAGGACAGAGTAAGAGAAGGGCAGGTCATGAGTCTAAGAGCAAATAAGCAAATGGCTGGCAGAGAAGGCCATGAGAGCAGGTTGCCACCATGAACAAAAGTCCATCCAGTTGGCCACCAACAGGCCCAAAAAAGTGACAGAGCCTTGATGAATTCACAGCATGTCGGTGTTACCACCCAGAGACTCCCTCTGACCACGAATTACTGACTCCTAGAAACAGATTCATTCTGATGAAATTCATCTAAAAAGCTGACACACACAAAAAAAAACCAGAGTAACCTTCTAGCTGATGAGACATTTTTTAAAGCCTGAACACTATTTTCCTGTTTGAAAACTGCCAGGAAATTGAACCCATCAGCAGAATCTTTGGAGCATGGCGTGGAATCAAGGGGAGCTTGTTTTAGGATCAGTATGTTTTTGGGCATCAGGTTTCCACGGCATGAGCAATCACCTTTCCAACAAGGCTCTCCCTGACTTAACACAGATCCTTCTCGTCTTCCCATCAAGGTCTCTCCCCGTGCAATTTTGCCTGTAGCACTGCCAGCATTTGCTCGATGACTAACCCGTCATGCTTCCATGACTGGCTAATGGGCAACGCTTTATTTAGATATGCCGACACAATCCATCAAGCCTTAATCTGGCCTGGGAGACATACTGTCTCTTGGAGAAGACTTAACACAACTTTGCCGTTACTCACTCCATGTTGCTAGGATGACTTAACTCTCCGAAGGCAGTTGTTTCCAGAACACTGGCATGGGAGAATGGGGCCATGAAATAAGGTAGGTTTATGACAGTCCCTCTCTATGTCTAATCACCTCCCAAAGGGCCCATCTCCAAATACTACACTGGAGATTAGGTTTCAACATATACATTTTGCAGGGATTAAAAACATTCAGTCTGGCTGGGTGGGGTGGCTCACACAGTAATCCCAGCACTTTGGGAGGCCAAGGCAGACCCATCACCTGAGGTCAGGAGTTTGAGACCAGCCTGGCCAACATGGTAAAACCCCATTTCTACTAAAAATACAAAAATTAGCCAGGCATGGTGGGGGCTGCCTGTAATCCCAGCCACTCAGGAGGCTGAGGCAAGAGAATCACTTGAACCTGAGACGTAGAGGTTGCAGTGAGCCGAGATCATGCCACTGCACTCCAGCCTGGGTGACAGAATGAGACTACCTCAAAAAAATACAGTTAAAATTAAAAATTAAAAACTAAAAACATTTAGTCCGTAGCGACAACCCTTTAGATATTTAAACAGAGCTTTAGATTGTACCTGAGTCTCTTAGTCTCTCAATCATACCTTCAGAATCTCCACTACATTGGTTCTGTCTGATGAGTACCCATTCCTGGGATCTACCCGCCACATCTACTGGACTTGGCATTCAAATTGTGCCCACACTAAACATGGCTTCTAGGTTCTCTAATTTGTTGGTTACTGTCATGAGCTTGGAAGTAACTCTAGTTCATTCTCCCATGGCCCCCACTCCCAGCTAGGTATTTGTACTCTTCTGAACAATGCTCGTCTCAAGACCACCTTTTCCCAGACCAGCTCTAGATTACTGCATTCCTGTCTTAACTCCTCTCCCTAAACTAGATCAGGCAAACCACTTTATTGCAGTTTCATAGACCTATATTCATTACCATGGTCGTGTAACGTTATGTTTACTTGTGTGACTATTTGATTTTTGTCACCTTCCCCTATAGAGTGTAAGCTGAGCTCATGTGGCAAAGATCATGTCTGTTTCTGCTCATCAATATATCTTCAGCATCAGTCATGGGACATGATACATTTTAAAGTCCTCAGTAAGTATTTCTGAATGGCAAAAATAAGGATGGTGCAGCAGGCTTAATAATGACCACCCCTCCAAAGATATCCATATTCAAATCCCCAGAATGTATGATGGAAAGATATGAAGGGTGTGAAGATATGAAGGATGGGAAGATATGAAGGGTGTGAAGATATGAAGGGTGTGAAGATATGAAGGATGGGAAGATATGAAGGGTGTGAAGATATGAAGGATGGGAAGATATGAAAGGTGTGAAGATATGAAGGATGGGAAGATATGAAAGGTGTGAAGATATGAACGATGGGAAGATAGGAAGGGTGTGAAGATATGAAGAGTATGAAGATATGAAGGGTGGGAAGATATGAAGGGTGTGAAGATATGAAGGGTGTGAAGATATGAAGGATGGGAAGATATGAAGAATGAGAAGATATGAAGGGTGTGAAGATGGGATTAAGTTAAGAATCTTAAGATGAGGAGATTATCCAGAACTTTATGGGTGGGTCCAACGTGATGACAAGATCCTTACAGGAGGGGGGCAAGAAAGTCAAAGGAGGAAGTAGGAGGTGTGAAGATAGAAGCAAGAGGCTGGGGTAATTGGAGGAAGGGGTCGTGAGCCCAGGAATGCAGGTAACCTCCAGAAGCTAAAAAAGCAAGGACATGGATTCTCCCCATAAGACTCTGGAAAGAGACTGAGCATGCTGACTCATGCTTATAATCCTAGCACCTTGGAAGACCGTGGCAGAAGGACTGCTTGAGGCCAAGGATTTAAGACCAGCCTGTGCAACATAGTGAGATCCCATCTCTACAAACAATTTTAAAAATGAAGAAATAAAAGTAAGAACTTTGGGAGGAACCAGCCTTGCCAACACCTTAAATTCATCCCAGTGAGATTCACTGCAGACTTCTGGCCTCTATAACCATAGGAAAATTAACTTGTGAGTTGTTTTTTTTTTCCTTTTTTGAGACAAAGTCTTTGTCACCCAGACTGGAGTGCACTGACATGATGTCAGTTCACTGCAACCTCCACCTCCTGAGTTCAAGCAATTCTCGTGCCTCAGTTGGGAGCCACCACACCCAGGTAATTTTTATATTTTTAGTAGAGATGGAGTTTCTCCATGTCGGCCGGGTTGGTCTCAAACTCCTGACCTCAGGGATCCTCCAGCCTCAGCATCCCAAAGTGCTGGGATTACAGGCATGAGCCACTGTATCTGGCCTTACATTTGTGTTGTGTAAAGCCACCAAGTTTGTATAAATTTGTTACAGTGCCTATAGGAAACTAATACAGATGGTAAGAAAGAAAGAAAAGAGAAAATATTTGTCTTTGTTTAACATTTGACAAAAGAGAAGAAGTACTTTACTAAAATACCTAAGAGTAAAGATCATTTCAGGAAAGACTAAAGTGCGTCTCTCCAGCTAGGGTTTACTGTCCCTCAAAAGATGCCGTCTTCAAGAGCATGGAATGTTCTCAGGTCATCCACTTCCGTCAAAAACTTCCAGCTCCCCCATCATCCTGGCCCTTGCACTTCAGATGACACACTGCTGCCTGCTCTGTGTTGACACCTCTAAACTCGCTAATTCCTAGGGTTCTGGCTTCCCTGTATGCTGCCGGGCATCTGACCTCTCTCTCTTTCCATGCCCCGTCTCTCCCTCATTGGCCCTGTCTAAGCCCTGATAGCTCAAATGGCTCAAGCAGCCCCTGTACAGCCGGAGTTGCACTTGCAAGAGGCAGAGGGTAGAGCTAGAGCTCATATCATCTGTGTCCTCACTCAGTGTTCTCTGTCTAGCACACACATGATGCCTCTCTGTCCATGGGTCAGAAAGATCAGGATACTGGGAGAGTCTATCTAGGGACAAAAAAATGGCCCTTACTAAAAACTTGCCAAGCAGAGAAACCCAACTGTATTTCCATCTGCAAATCCTACTCAAATGTATTCCAGAGTTTGTCTTTTCTCCCTCATTAAAGGCCAAGACATTGTCAGGCATGTGTCCTAATTTTTTCTGCCTCAAAGAAGCCCCCTGACCGAAGGGGGCTGGTTCTCCTTCTATTCAAAGGAGTGCAACCTCCTTGCCTCAGCAAATGACATGACATTTGCAGAAAGCCTGAATTGAGATGCTCTGGAGCAGGTGATGCATTGAGAAAGCCCCTTGCTCCATTTCTGTCCATCAGCCTCGCTGGAGATCATCTGCCCCATGTCTCTGTTTCTGCATAGCCAGCCCTCAGAGCCAGTCAGCACAGGGAGGCAGGCATCAGGCCAGCTGCCTGACGACTTTAATGTTAAAATGCGTTGAACATTCACAGGCCACGGAACTCTGCTAAGTGAACCAAATGGGCCTCCCTAAAGCCATATGCTCACTCCATCACATCCCAGCTGCAGACCTCCTGCAACAAGGGAACAGACTTGCTGGGGAAGACTTGGGGATTTTTTTTTTTTCTTGCTGTTCAACTGCTAATGCCAGATGCTGATGTCACAATCAAAGAACTGACAGAGAAAAGTCAGCAGCAAGCATCGCATCCCCAGAGAACAGGAATGTACTCTTTCCTAACAAGCACTTTGTAGAGACGTCTTTAGATGTTTGCAGCCTCTGTGCATACTTAAAGGATGAGATCATTATAGAGTGATTAGGAGCTATGGCAAAGACCAGTTAGCTCCTCACCAAAGCACTTTCCTCTTCCTCTTGGACATACAGTTAGGTCACATTTGTCAGCCCCCTTTGTACTAAAGTTGCAGCCATACGACTGAATTTTGGCCAATGAAATGGGCTCTGTGCCACTTCCATAAAAATGGAGTCTTCCATGACTTAGATTGACCAACTGTGATGGTTAATACTGAGTGTCAACTTGATTGGATGGAAGGATTCAAAGTATTGACCCTGGGTTTGTCTGTGAGGGTGTTGCCCAAAAGAGATGAACATTTGAGACAGAGGGCTGAGAAAGGCAGACCCGCCCTTAACCTGGGTGGGGACCACCTAATCAGCTGCCAGCCTGGCTAGAATATAAGCAGGAAGAAAAATGCAGGAGAGACTGGCCTAGCCTCCCAGCCTACATCTTTCTCCCGTGCTGGATGCTTCCTGCCCTAGAACGTCGGACTCCAAGTCCTTCAGTTTTGGAACTCGGACTGGCTCTCCTTGCTCCTCAGCCTGCAGATGGCCTATTGTGTGACCTTGTGATCCTGTGAGTTAATACTTAATAAACTCCCCCATATGTGTGTGTGTGTGTGTGTGTGTGTGTGTTCCATTAGTTCTGTCCCTCTAGAGAACCCTGACAAATACACCAACCATCCCAGTTTGCTCAAGACTGCCCTGGTTTTAGCAATCAAAGTCCTGCTTCCTGGGAAATCCATCCATCCCTGGCAAATTGACCATCAAGGAGCCTCAAGACCTTCCCCATCACCATCCCCAGCCAGCTATATAAAAAGGGTCCCCAGGCCCTGGCTCATGGTTCTCAGGCTCAGGCCTGCATTAGTATCATCTGCAGGGCTTGTTAAAACACACATTGTTGGGTCCTAGCCCCAGAGTTTCTGATTCATTAGGTTTGGGGTGGAGCTCAAGAATTTACATTTCTAACACATTCCCCCAGGGAGGCCTGTGCTTGCTGCACCAGGGACCACACTTGCAGAAATACTGCCCTAGGTCACCACCCCAGTTGAATGGCTCTCAAACTTTGCTACATATTAGAGTTACCTAGGGAGCTTAATAAAGAAGTCCCCGAAACTCAGACTGCTCCCCAGATCCATCAGTCAAATCGGAATCCCTAAGAGAGGGTCCCAGACATCAGTGATGTTTAAAGCTCTATAGGCCAAGTTTGAGAACAGGTACCCTAGCTCAGTGTTTTCAAAAGTGAATATCCCTGTCAATTACCCGGGGGTCTTGTTAAAAATGCATATTCTTGGCAGAGGGCAGTAACTCACTCTTTGCCCAGCATTTTGGGAGGCCAGGGTGGGTAAATTAGTTGAGCTCCAGAGTTCGAGACCAGTCTGGTCAACAGTGAAACCCCATTTTTTTTGTGCTAAAAATACAAAAAATTACCCAGTGTGGTGGCGTGCACCTGCCGTCCCAGCTACTTGGGAGGCTGAGGCACAAGAATCAGTTGAGCCTGCGAGGCGGAGGTTGCAGTAAGCCGAGATGGCGCCACTACACACTCCAGCCTGGGTGACAAGACTAAGACTCCACCAAAAAAAAAAGCATATTCTTATTCGGCTGGTGGGGGAAAGGGGCCTGGGATTCTGCACTCTTAGCAAGTTCCAAGGTTATGATTGAGCTGCTGGTCTGGGAGCTACACTTTGAGTTCGTCAAAGTCAAAATGAAAATGCAGCAATGAATCTCTGAATTGAACACTGAAGAAAGAATTGCAATTTGGGGCATACACACAGACCAGGTGGCCTTTGGTATGTCAGAAGCACAAAGCAAAGGTTGGCAATTTTATTTTAAAAAGAGAAATGTTTTATACACACATACACACACACAATTATTTTTCAAGAAAATGCACTGATATTGGTAAGGTTTTGGGGAGTTGGCAAAGCTCTGATTGGTGAGTAACAGTGGTGGTAAAATTAGAGTCAGTCACAGTAGGTTGTTTCAGTAACTATTAGATAAAACTGATCTCAGATTACAACAGGCAGTTTCAGCAGCCAGGTTTGCAGAAAATTACATTCTTAGAGCAATATTATATGTCCTGGCTTCTCAACTATGTTGTAGTTGAGAATGACAAGAATGAATCAACTGGTAAGACCAACATTCACAAGTAGCACGATCCCAGATCAGTGGTTCTAAGACTCTGTCTGCATTCAGAATGACATGGAAAACGCTGCTGAAATGAAAAGATCGCTAGCCACCTCCATCCCCAGAATTTCAAACTCAGTAGAACTGGGATGGGGTCTAAGAATTTGCTTGTTTAGTAAGTTCCCAAAGAAAATTCTGGTTTCTGTTATCAAAAGTATAGAAGGGAATAAATTCGAAGTGAGAAACAACAAATGTTCTCTACTTTAATATGGATCCTGACCCTTTTGCTTTTTTGAGATGAAGTTCCACTCTTGTTGCCCAGCTAGAGTGCAATGATGCGATCTCAGCTCACTGCAACATCTGCTTCCCAGGTTCAAGCAATCCTCCTGCCTCAGCCTCCCAAATAGCTGGGACTACAGGTGTGCACCACCACACCCAGCTAATTTTTGTATTTTTAGTAGAGACGGCGTTTCACCACCATAGCCAGGCTGGTCTCAAACTTCTGACCTCAGGATATCCACCAGCCTTGGCTTCCCGAAGTGCTGGGATTACAGGCACGATCCACCATGCCTGGCTGATCCTGACTCATTTTGAGGAAGCACTCAAGCTCCTGCAATTAATGACAAATACTGTATCTGCCTAAAGTTCTTCATCTGATACTGGGAAGTGCTCACAAGGACAAAAACCTCTTAAAATAGCAACAGTAACTAGATAGCTCCTGATATAGGCCACTCCAGGTTAGAAATATCTCACTGTCAACATTTTTAATGTGATAAAAAGAAAGGGATGTGACTGCAACTGCTACCACAAAACTACCGATTAATGTTTGTAGGTTGCTTTTATTTTTAGATGGAGTCTCACCCTATCACACAGGCTGGAGGGCAATGGCACCATCTCTGCTCACTGCAACCTCTGCCTCCCAGGTTCAAGCAATTCTCCTGTCTCAGCCTCCCGAGTGGCTGGGACTACAGGTACCCCCCATCACACCCGGCTAATTTTTGTATTTTTAATAGGGACGGGGTTTCACCATGTTGGCCAGGCTGGTCTTGAACTCCTGACCTCAAGTGATCCATCCGCTTTGGCCTCCGGAAGTGCTGGGGTTATAGGCATGGGCCACTGCGCCCAGCCAGATTGCTTTCTAAGGATCAGGCTCTGTCATAAGCACTTAAAAAGGCGTCCTTACAGCAACCCCATGAGAGAGGAACTATTACCATATTCACATTGCTTCTGTGTAAACTGAGGCACAGAGGAGCTAAGTAACATGGCTAAGATCATGAAACTAGAATCAGAATCAGAAACCAGACAGAACAACTCCAGGGTATACGATAATAATTATTGTCCTGTACTGCCTCCCTCGGGGATTAGGAAAAATCTATAATCTGGAAAGAAACAGCCAAATATTATCATTTATAATAATTATTGCTAATGTCCCTTTCTCCTTCCCAACTCTTAAACTTCTGGTACTCACTAAGGAATGTAGGGGCTTTAATATTTTACAGATACAGTATAAAACTGCAGAAACAAAGGCATGAAATGGTCAACCAAAATCTAAAGGAACACTGAATCTCTGTAAATGCCCTGAATGCCTGCTGCTGCTTCATTTATTTATGTATTTATTTATTTATTTATTTGAGACAGAGTCTTGCTCTGTTGCCCAGGCTGGAGTGCAGTGATGCCACCACAGCTCATTGCAACCGCCACCTCCTGGGTTCAGGTGATTCTCCTGCCTCAGCCTCCCAAGTAGCTGGGGTTACAGGCATGTGCCACCACACCTGGCTAATTTTTGTATTTTTAGTAGAGACCTGACTATGTTGGCCACGCTGGTCTTGAACTCCTGACTGTAAATGATCCACCTGCCTCTGCCTCTCAAAGTGCTTGGATTATAGGCACGAGCCACCATGCCCAGCTCCTGCTGCTTAGCAGAAGCTTTGGAAAACTCTTTCAGTCCCTGTCCTACAGATGCATGATGCTAAGACAAAAACAAAAACAAGATCTTTGGTTCAAGCTCCATCTCCCTGCATGATGGGACCTAGATTTCCATAGAGTTTCTCCTGATTGCCCATGTCTTTTACTATGTGAGTAGTTATACTAAGAAGGCTGTCTATTCTTACTGTCTCTTTAAGATGACTTTGCACTATTTCCACTCTCATCTATTATGTATCCATATTAAAGTTTAACACTCAGAAGGCATCCTTATTTCCCTCATTTCTAAGTTCTTAAAGAATGACTCACTTTCAGACCCCAAGGACTGACAAAAGCAATGAAAGAGGTTTGATTTCCGCCTGTGGCATGGAATCTCTTCTCATAACTTAGGGTTTAATGTTATGCCTGGTACTGGTAAGACTTTAAATTCTGGGCCACAGGAAAATTTTTCAGGAAGGTCATACATAGTTCTCTCTGCTGGGAAAATAAGCCCTGACTGGGTGCAGTGGCCCACGCCTGTTATCTCAGCTCTTTGGGAGGCTGAGGTTGGAGAATCATTTGGGCCCAAGAGTTCAAGACCAGCCTGGGCAACACAGTGAGACCCCATCTCTACAAGAAATTTAAAAAACAGCTGGGCATGGTGTTGCATGCCTGTAGTCTCAGCTACTTGGGTCGCTGAGATGGGAGGATTGCTTGAGGTCCGGAGTTTGAGGCTGCAGTGAGTCATGACAGCACCACTGCACTCCAACCTGGGTGACGGAAGGAGACCCTGTCAAAAAGAAAAGAAAAGAAAAGAGAAAATGGAAGGAAGGAAGGAAGGAAGTAAGGAAGGAAGGAGGGAAGGAAGGAAGAAAAAATAAATAAAAGATGCTGCAATGTTTCTAGAAGAGGGCTTCACAGCAGGATCTCTATGGAATTCCAAGGCTGGCTGGGCATAATTGTGCCTCTGTCAGTAGGGGCCAGTCTATAGCTCAATTCATATTTGAATCTTATAGGGAAATCATTGGCATTGTAACGTAGCAATTTTCCTAACTGTTGTCACTTCCTATAGTTCAAGTCCTCTCTCTTCTCCCTAGCAGGCTGGATTAATCATACTGTATCTGGACAGCTGAACAGTAAGCCCAAGTATAAAAAGGGTTTTGCTGGCACCAGAGGCAGGTTCCAAACACATTACTGATGAGATCGTCAATTTCTCTGGCACTAGCATGATGGAAACAACTTGCTATTGACATACAAGTCACCATATGCAAAAATACATCATATTCCAAGAGGCAATTTGCAAGGGTGGCTGCGGTGCTTGAAAACCCAGAAGAAGAAAAGGGATCTATTGGCTCCTCCTTCCTGCACACCAGCCACTGACTGACCCCAAATAATCCCTCCACCATCTGCCTGTCCAGAAATGTCAGAAAGGAATGAGGGCATCTCAACTGCTACCTGTTCCCAACCTGCTAACAATGAGTTCTGCAATACTCTCTGGATTTTAATCTATAAAATGAGATGGGCCTGTAATCCCAGCACTTATTTATTTATTTATTTAAATTTTTAGACAGAGTCTCACTCTGGTGCCCGGGCTGGAGTACAGTGGCGTGATCTAGGCTCACTGCAACCTTTGCCTCCCCAGTTCAAGCAACTCCCCTGCCTCAGCCTCCCAAGTAGCTGGGATTACAGGCATGTGCCACCATACCCAGCTAAGTTTTGTTTTGTTTTGTTTTGTTGAGTCAGGGTTTCACTATGTTGGCCAGGCTGGTCTTGAACTCCTGAGGTGATCCACTCGCCTCGGCCTCCCAGAATGCAGGGATGACAGGGCATGAGCCTCCCAGCCCGGTCCTCCCAGTACTTTCTTAGACTGAGGTAGAAGGATCACTTGAGCCCAGGAGTTTGAGGCTGCAGTGAGCTGTGATTGTGCCACTGTACTCCAGCCTGGATGGCACAGCAAAACCCTGTTTCTAAAAATAAATAAAACAAAACAAAACAAGATAGTTGAACTAGTAGGTTTCTAAAGCTCCTTCCAATTTTCATATTTTAATTGGTGCTTTATTAAAATTACACAGCTCTTCAGGCACATAGGGATCTATTCACTTCATAATAGAAAAAGGCAAGAAAGCAATAATTCATTTGGCAAATATTTATAAGCCTCTTCCACAATGCATTCTATGGAAGTCACACTTACATCAATGCAGACATGCTATTTTCATTCTACAATTTTGTCTTGGTGACAATTTGATGCAGATGGAACAAGAAGTCATTAAAATTACAAGATTTTTATTTGCTTATTTTTTCTTTATTCTTCTTTTTTTTTTTTTTGAGATGGAATTTTGCTCTTGTCACCCAGGCTGGAGTGCAGTGGCGCCATTTTGGTTCACTGCAAACTCTGTCCTCTGGGTTTTCAAGCGATTCTCATGCCTCAGCTTCCCAAGTAGCTGGGATTACAAGCAGGCGCCACCACGTCCAGCTAATTTTGGTATTTTTAGTAGAAATTGTTCACCATGTTGGCCAGGCTGGTCTCGAACTCCTGACTTCAGGTGATCCGCATGCCTTGGCCTCCCAAAGTGCTGGTATTACAGGTGTGAGCCACTGCTCCTGGCCTACTTGCTTATTTTTTCTCCATTCTGTGCCTGCCAGTTATTCTCAGCAAGTATCTCAATTCTATCCCATCCCTATGGATCTCACAAGCTTCCCAGAACTATCTCCAGACTCAGGAATGAGATGGGGCAGGGAGAGGAAGAGGAGCTGAGGGAGTCAGGAATGGGCACTACAGAGGAGTGTGTTGGTCAGGGGTGGATGGGGTCAGAGCCTGACTTCACTGTGAGATTTGAGTTCAAGTCCAGCCTTTGCCATTTACCAACCTTGTATCATTGAGCCTGTTTCTCTTATATAAAGTAGGGTTAAGAATATATCTTCCTCACAGGCCCATTGAGAGATCAGGAGGAATAAATATAATACATATCAAGTGCTTAGCACATGTCTGAATCTGTTTGTATTGCTATGGAAAAATACCTGACCCTGGGCAATTTACAAAGAAAAGAGGTTTAGGCTGGGCACAGTGGCTCACTCCTGTGATCCCAGCACTTTGGAAAGCCAAGGCGGGAGGACTGCATGAGGTCAGGAGTTCAAAACCAGCCTGGGCAACATGGCAAAACCCCGTCTCTACAAAAAACACAAAAATTAGTTGGGTGTGATGGTGCACAGCTGTAATCCCAGCTACTCGTGAGGCTGAGATGGGAGGACCCCTTGAGCCTGGGAGGTTGAGGCTGCAGTGAGCTGGAATCACACCATTGCCCTCCAGCTTGAGTGACAGAGTGAGACGCTGTCTCAAACAAAAAAGAAAAAGAAAAGGTTTGCTTGGCTCCCAGGTCTGCAGGCTGTCTGTACGAGAAGCATGGCACCTGCATGGGCTTCCAATGAAGGCTACAGGAGGCTTTTACTCATGGCAGAAAGGGAAGGGGAGCAGAGACATCACAAAGTGAGAGAGAAGGAAAGAGAGAGGGAGGGGTGCCACGCTCTTTTCAACAATCACCTCTCATGAAACTAACAGAAGCAGAGCTCAGTCATTACCCAGAGGAGGACACCAAGCCTTCCTTGAAGGATCCGCCCCATGACCCAAACACCTTCCACCAGGCTACACCTCCAACACTGGAGATAAAATTTCAACATGAGATTTGGAGGGGCCAAATATCCCAAGGGTATCAGCACAGTGCTTAGAACAGAATACATGCTCAGTTAAAATAAAGCTATTTGAGCAAAGACATGGCATCAACCCAAATACCCATCAATGATAGACTGGATAAAGAAAATGTAGTACATGTACACCACGGAATACTACGCAGCTATAAAATGGAATCAGATCATGTCCTTTGCAGGGACGTGGATGAAGCTGGAAGCCATTATCCTCAGCAAACTAATGCAGGAACAGAAAATGAAATACCACATGTTCTCACTTATAAGTGGGAGCTGAACAATGAGAGCTTATGGACACAGGGAAGGCAATACACTATGGGGCCTATTAGGGGGTGGGGAGGGGGGAGGAAGACCATCAGGAAAAATAGCTAACGCATCCTGAGCTTAATACCTAGGTGATGGGTTAATAGGTGCAGCAAACCACTATGGCACACATTTACCTATGTAACAAACCTGCACATCTGCACATGTGCCCCAGAACCAAAAATAAAAATGTGAATAAATAAATAAATACTGAAGCTATTTTGATCATCAGGGATGGGCGAGATTTAGAAATCTGACCATCATCAATGATGTCTCTCTCCAATTCCTAGGGGATTCATTAAAAACCAGAGGCATCACTATATCGGTGTCAAATCAGCCATGTCGAAGGCTCCTCCTTCTTTACATAAAATACCATCTCTGCTCTTGCAAAGCTGAGGATAGAAAATGTGCGTGTCTGGCCGGGCGCGGTGGCTCATACCTGTAATCCCAGCACTTTGGGAGGCCCAAGCAAGTGGATCACTTGAGGCCAAGAGCTCAAGACCAGCCTGGCCAACATGCTGAAACCCTGCCTCTACTAAAAATATAAAAATTAGCTGGGCATGGTGGTGTGTGCCTGTAATCCCAGCTACTTGGGAGACTGAGGCAGGAGAATTGCTTAAATCGGGGAGGCAGAGGTGGCGGTGAACCAAGATCATGCCACTGCACTCCAGCCTGGGTGACAGAGCAAGACTCCATCTCTAAATAAATAAATAAACAAACAAACAAATAAATAAATCTAGCCTTAAATTCTCTACAGGCATAGCTGGGAAATATTGCAGGTTCAGTTCCAGACCACTGTAATAAAACAACTATTGCTATAAAGTGAGCCACACAATTTTTTTAGTTTCTCAGCATATAGAAATTATGTTTATACTCTGTTGTAGCTCATTAAGTGTGCAATAGCATTATGTCTAAAAAATTTACATACCTTAATTAAAAAGTACTTTATTGGTAAAAAATGCTAACGATCATCGGAGCCGTCTGTGAGTTGTAATTTTGCTGCTGGTGGAGGGTCTTGCCTTGATGTTGATGGCTGCTGACTGATCAGGGTGGTGGCTGCTCAAAGTTGGAGTAGCTATGGCAATTTCTTAAATAAGACAATAGTGAGATTTGCCACATCTGACTCTTCCTTTCACACAAAAAAATTTCTCTATACCATGCAGTGCCGTTTGATAGCATTTTACCCATAGTAGAACTTTTTTTCAAAATGTTGAGTCAATATTCTCAAGCCCTGTTCCTGCTTTATCAACCAAGTTTATAGGTTTATGCAATATTCTAAATCCTGTTACCATTTCCTTTTTCTTTCTTTTTGAGACAGAGTCTCACTCTGTCACCCAAGCTGGAGTGCAGTGGTGTGATCTCAGCTCACTGCAACATCCATCCCCCAGGTTCAAGCAATTCTCCTGCCTCAGCCTCCTGAGTAGCTGGGATTACAGACACATGCCACCACACCCAGCTAATTTTGTATTTTTAGTAGAGTCAGGGTTTCACCACATTGGCCAGGCTGGTTGCAAACTCCTGACCTCAAATGATCCACTCGCTTCGGCCTCTCAAGGTACTGGGATTACAGGCATGAGCCATTGAGGCTGGCTGCTTTGTTGCCGTTTCAACAATGTTCACAGCATCTTCAGCAGGAATGGATTCCATCTCAAGAAACCACTTTCTTTGCTCATCCATAAGAAGAAACTCCTCTTCTGTTCATGTGTGATCATGAGATTGTAGCGATTCAGTCCCACCTGCAGGCTGCATTTCAATTCTAGTTCTCTTGCTACTTCCACCACATCTGCAGTTCCTTCCTCCACGGAAGCCTTAAACCCCTCTAAGTCATCCATGAGAATTGGAATCCACTTCTTCTACACTCCTGTTAAGACTGAATATTTCAACCTCCTCCCACGAATCATAAATGTTCTTAATAGCATCTAGATGGTGAATCCTTTACAGAAGGTTTTCAATTGACTTTGCCCATATCCACCAGAGGACTCAATCTATGGCAGCTACAGCCTTATGAAAAGCATTTCTTAAATAATAATAAGTGAAAGTTGATATTACTCCTTGATCCATGGGTAGCAAAATGGAGATTGTGTTAGAAGGCATGAAAAGAACATTCATCTCCTCATACATCTCCATCAGAGCTCTTGGGTGACCAGGTACATTGTCAATGAGTAGGAACATTTGGGAAAAACTGATCTTTTTTTCTGAGCTGTGGAATCTAACAGTGGGCTTAAAATATTCAACAAACCATCTTGTAAACAGACGCAGACGTGTTGTCATCCCGGCTTTGCTGTTCCATTTATAGAGCACAGGCAGAGCACATTTAGCATGATTTTTAAGGGCCCCAGAATTTTTGGAATGGCAAATGAGCATGGCCTTCAATTTAGTGACAAGCTGCATTAACCTCTCACAAGACATTCAACCTGTCCTTTGAAGCTTTACAGCCATGCATTGACTTTTTTCTAGCTAAGAAAGAAGATGCCTAGATGGCATCTTCTTCTGATATGAGACTGTTTGTCTACAGTGAAAATATATTGTTGAGTGTAGCCACTTTCTCTTCTTTTTTTTGAGATAGAGTTTTGCTCTTGTTGCCCAGGCTGAAGTACAATAGCATGATCTTGGCTCACCATAACCTCCACCTCCTGGGTTCAAGTGATTCTTCTGCCTCAGCTTCCCGAGTAGCTGGGATTATAGGTGCCTGCCACCATACCCAGCTAGTTTTGTATTTTTAGCAGAGGTTTCTCCATTTTGGTCAGGCTGGTCTCGAACTCCTGATCTCAGGTGATCCTCCTGCCTCAGCCTCCCAAAGTGCTGGGATTACAGGTGTGAACCACTGTGCCCAGCCAGAGTGTAGCTACTTTCATCAATGATCTTAGCTAGATCTGGATAACGTGCTGCGGTTTCTCCATCAGCATTTGCTGCTTCAGCCTCATACTTTTATGTTATGGAGGGTTTCTTTCCTTAAGCCTCATGAACCAACCTCTTCTAGCTTCCAGTTTTTCTTCTGTAGCTTCTTCACATCTCCCAGCCTTCAGAGCATTGAGGAGAGTTAGGCCCTTGCTCTCGATTAGGCTTTGACTTAAGGAAATGCTGTGACTGCTTAAATCTTCTATTCTGTCCACTAAAAATTCCTCCAGGTCGGCAACAAAGCTGCTTCACTTTCTTACCACATGTGTGTTCGCTGGAGTAGCATATCTAATTTTTTTCAAGAACTTTCCCTTCGCATTCACAACCTGGCTAATTGTTTGGCAGAAGAGGCATAGCTTTCAGCCTAAATCAGCTTTCAACAAGCCTTCCTCACCAAGCTTAATCATTTCTAGCTTTTGATTTAAAGAGAGAGACCTGCCATGTGTCTTTTCACTTGAACACTTAGCAGCATTGTGTGAATTAATGAGCCTAATATCAATACTGTTTTGTCTCAGGGAATAGGAAGGCGCATAGAGAGGGAGAGAGACGGGGAAGCAGCCGGTCAGTGGAGAAGTCGGAATAAACACGGCATGGATCAATTAAGTTCACCCTGTTTTACGTGGGCACGGTTCATAGTGCCCCCAAACAGTTATGATGTAACATCAAAGACAACTTGTCGTAGATCATCATCACAGAGATAATAATAATGAAAAACCTTGAAATATTGCCAGGATTACTGCAGTGTGACACAGAGACATAAAGTGAGCGTACGATGTTGGAAAAATAGTGCTGCTAGGCTTGCTTCATGCAGAGTTATGACAAACTTTTTTTTTTTTTGAGACAGAGTCTCGCACTGTCGTCTAGGCTGGAGTGCAGTGGCACGATCTTGGCTCACTGCAACCTCCACTGAGGCAGAAGAGTTCAAGCAATTCTCTTGCCTCAGCCTTCCGAGTAGCTGAGATTACAGGCACCTGCCACCACATCTGGCTAATTTTTTATATTTTTAGAAGAGATGGGGTTTCACTATGTTGACCAGGCTGGTCTCGGACTCCTGACCTCGTGATTCGCCCGCCCAGCCTCCCAAAGTGCGGGGATTATAGGCGTGAGCCACCATACCTCACCTGAGAAACTTTCTTTTTATTCTATTTTATTTTAGGTTCCAGGATACATGTGCAGGATGTGCAGGTTTGTTACATAGGTACACGTGTACCATGGTGGTTTGCTGTACCTACCAACCCATAGCCTAGGTCTTAACCCCAGCATGCATTACCTATTTTTCCTGATGCTCTCCCTCCCCTCACTTTGCCCCCCAACAGGCCCCAGTGTGTGTCGTTCCCCTCTCTGTGTCCACGTGATCTCATTGTTCAGCTCCCACTTAGAACTGAGAACATGTGGTGTTTGGCTTTCTGTTCCTGTGTTAGTTTGCTGAGGATAATGGCTGCCAGCTCCATCCATATCCCCATAAACATAATTCATCACGTAAATAGAACCGAAGACAAAAACCTCATGATTATCTCAATAGACTCAGAAAAGGCCTTTGATAAAATTCAGCATCCCTTCCTGTTAAAAACTCTCAATAAAGTGGGTATTGATGGAACATACCTAAAAATATTAACAGCCATTTAGGACAAACCCACAGCTAGTATTGTACTGAATGGGCAAAAGGTGAAAGCATTCCCCTTAAAAACTGGCACAAGACCAGGAAGCTCTCTCTCACCACTCCTATTCAGCAACAGTATTGGAAGTTCTGGCCAGGGCAATCAGGCAAGAGAAAGAAATAAAGCTTATTCAAATAGGAGGAGAGGAAGTCAAACTGTTTCTGTGTGCAGATGACACGATCCTATATCTAGAAAACCCCATTGTCTCAGCCCAAAAGCTTCATGAGCTGATATACTTCAGCAAAGACTCAAGATACAAAAATCAATGTGCAAAAATTACAGGCATTCTTATATACCAACAACAGACAAGCAGAGAGCCAAATCATGAGTGAACTCCCATTCACAATTGCTACAAACAGAACAAAATTCCTAGGAATACAACTTACAAGGGATGTGAAGGACCCACTGCTCAAGGAAATCAGAGAGGTGACAAATCTTCAATTTGTAAAAAGTGCAATATCTGCAAAGTGCAATAAAGTTATGCAATGAACGAAGGTATGCCTGTATTCAAACGTATCTCCAGCAATCCCTCTTGATTCTGCTCCAGCCCAACTGGTCTGGTCAGAGCACACCATCATAACTCAGCTGGTGCACAAGAGCCTTCCTCTCTCTTTTTAGTAGCACAATTCCTCCTGTCTGCAGCCACGCCCTCCCCTTCCCTTACATTTCCTTCTTCTGTCAGGGATATGTTCATCTCCAGCTTCCCTCATAGAGCCAGTCCTGATCATTCTGCCCTACGAAGTCCCTCCTTTCCCTCAAAAGGGAATCTATGTATCACCTGCTGCTCTTGG
Source organism: Cacajao melanocephalus (assembly GCA_963573385.1). Classification (NCBI taxonomy): domain Eukaryota; kingdom Metazoa; phylum Chordata; class Mammalia; order Primates; family Pitheciidae; genus Cacajao; species Cacajao melanocephalus. The sequence continues at coordinate 81,004 of CAUYLG010028748.1, forward strand.
CTGGCATGAACATGCTACATTCTCGATGCTGGGTTATATTTCACGAGTTTATGGAAATTCAACATTAATTTATTATTATTGAGGCTAGGTGCAGCGGCCCACGCTTGTGATCCCAGTGCTCTGGAAGCCCTAGAGGGGAAGCATGTTTGAGGCCAGGAATTATCGAGATCAGGCTGAACAACACAGGGAGACCCCATCTCTACAAAAAAATTTTAAAAGGTAGCTGGGCATAGTGGTGCACTCCTGTAGTCCCAGGTAGGACCTGTGAGGCAAGCAGATGGGTGGCCAGGAGGACCTCTAGGAGGCACCCCCCGGACAGGGAAGGAGACGGAACGCAAGGCAAGCAGTTCTGCCCATTTCATAGATTGACCTGAGCTTGAACAATCTGGTGTCACCTTCGTGTAAGGGTCGGAGCAGATAGGACAGGTATCCTGTTTGAGAGGCTGAGGCGGGAGGATCACCTGAGCCCAGGAGTTCAAGGCTGCAGTGAGCTATGATTGCACCACTGCACTCCAGCCTGGCAAAAGAGCAAGACCCTATCTCTAAAAAAAAAAAAAAAAAAAAAAAAAAAAAAAAAAAAAAATGAAATGTCCTAAGTGCAATAAACCCTGCAGGTTGGTGAAGTCATAATCCCACCCTTCAAGAAGTTAATAATCTGGCACGGGAG